>SKCR01010636.1:0-105596 GCA_019454045.1 Zanthoxylum bungeanum
CCTATCACCTTCGCAAGACTCCAGAAATGTGCTAGCACTCGGTGATTTTTGCCACAAAAATCACCTTCTTGCTTTCTTTGGTCACGGCAGTACAGTGAAAATTGGAGAAGAAAACAGCCCATTGGGCGTGAGAGGGAGAAGAAAAAAGAGAGAGTTGTGTTGTGTTGGTGGTTGAGAAAAATGTGTATCTAATACACTTCTTGGATTTTCAAAAAATCAAATAAAAATATACCATTTTGCTTTTCCAAAAAGTCAAGGCAATTAAAGCCACAACCACTTCCTTCCATCAATCAATCAATCAAGTGACAAGTTGTCATATCACTCAAAGTGACTAATGATTTGACGCTAGATGTGACTTGTGGACCGCACTTGAATTCGAAATGCGAGTGCCCCCGCAAACACTCTCGGGCTCTGGTTCGCTAATTCCAAATTAACGAATTTTCCGTTGCGTCGTAATTAAATAATTATGCCTAGTAAAATTACTATTCACGTCGCTAACGAATTAATTCTAAATTAACACGTTCGCCCGAATTAAAATCTAATTTTAATTCTACGTCGAAATCCAATTTCGTATAATATATCGAATATATTATTTTATCGATTAATTCCAAATTAATCGTTCTCTCTCTTTAATAAATATTTTATCCCAGATAAAATATCTCCGTAATTAATCCTATTAATTTTCTCTCTCATCTAATTAATCCCAGATTAATAAAGTGCGAGTCATACGTCATCGGTGAATCTTCGGGAAGCGACCCATGAGATCCCCGGATATGTTGGCAGTAAATCCGGTCGTCGGACTATCCGAACACGTATATACCTATTACTACGTTTGTACCGATTTACAAGACAGGTTGGCTTCTAGCAAAGCGCCATGCCTACCCAATTCTCCAGAAATATCCTTACAGTAATATGTGATCTATATCAGGCGTAGTACACGTAGTATTGCGTATTTTGATCCAGTATCGGATGTCATGTGCAAGGCCTGGGGCTGGAAATGTGTCTGCCCCGTATGAAGCATATATCGGATCTCTGGTAACTAGTCTCTATAATCGGATAAACATGACCTAGTCATAATATCCCGATAGCTGCAGCATATAAGAGAACGAGTTACGTATCCTACGTGATCATCATCTCCACTATGACTGGAGTGATACTTCTGTCTCGACATCACACCCAATACACTACGATTCTCAATATACCCAGAAGAGGCGTACACAGAACCTTTAAAGCCCTGGACGACCAAAACCAAAATATATTGATTGTCGCAAGTATTAGCGGTGCAAGTATCAGGTTAAGACCAAATACACCTACCCTGATTCGGACTTCCATAGACACATAGTCATACTACCAATGGAATTATGAGAGGTCTATCCAGAGCGAAGCTGTTTTCCGTACCATCGGTAAAACACAACCTCCTACTACACTTGCATGAGTATCCTATACCCAAATATATGAGAACTATGTCGTTATGCCCTCACAACGCCCACAAGTGTAATACTAGTCTTTTTCGCATTATCGATGTCTAATCTCGATAATACTCTGACTATGGATATTTAATTATTAAACCTTCGTGGATTGATACCGTCTCATATCATCTCAATCCAGGAACTAATCATATGAACCTTTCATCATTTATACATCTTGGTGATCTAATCACAAATGATAAAAGAGCATTTTCCTTTGGCACATAGTTAATTTTTACAACAACACCATGATATGTACAAATAGTGATGTTATGGGTCATAATTGTTCAACAGTTCAGGTTTACAAAGGACCCCGTTCGGGTTACCCCTTATAAATCAGCCCACGCAGGGGCAGTTGGTTCTTCTTCGATAGGCTCTGGTGGCAGATGGCTGGGCTCGGCCTCGGGGAAAGGGACATCGGCTTCCACATTGACGGCATGGGAGGCCCCGTCAATTACAGCTTCGGGGCCGGAGCAGGAGCCTCAGGCCGGTTCTCTTCAGGGGCTGGGGGTACCGGGGAGATCGAAATGGGGTCGGGATCCATCACATCTTCGGGAGAAGGGGGTAGCCATTTTTGAAACCCCTCCTATGAGATTTCCTCTTTGCAGAAGCAGATGGCCGCATGGATAGGCCCCATATCCAGGTTGGGCAATATCATCGGGATAATCTCAGTGCAGTCCCCGACCCTCAAGTCTGATTGCGTCCCTCCCGGCCTCCAACTCGGCTTCCTTCCTTTTGAGCTCGTCACGGGCCCGTACCAGTTCTTCATCTTTGGCCCTCAGTTTGGATTCAACGCTGCACACTTCCACCTGTAGGATCCTGTTGTCGGCCTGGGCAGCCTCTAAGTCCTTCTTGGCAGCCTCAACGTTTTTCCTCTCTAGAGAGGCGGCGACCCTGAGAGCTTTATTTGTCGTATGGGCCTCAACTGCAGCCAGCTCCAGATTTTTTATATTTTCTTCTCTACTGGCCAGCTCGGCCTCCATTTCAGTAAGTCGGTTCTGGAGCCTCTGGGCTTCGCCACCCTCGGATAAAAGGCTCATAAGGAGATCCTTGTTCTTGGCTGCCAGATAGGTCGTCTTCCGAGAAGAAATAGAAAATCAGAAATCAGACTAAGTCATGGACTCATAATGGGAATAAAAGAAATGTGGCTACCTTGGCCATCTGGGAGCACAACAACGTAACCACATCCTCGGGAGAGAGATCTTCGTATCTCGGAATCTTCGTCGGAGGGACCACTTCGGCCAGTTCGTTGATTGCTGGCACCAGATGAGAAGTGGCCTCCCTGACGTCCTGACCGAGGTCTTCTACGCCAAGAATCACGGCGTCTTTACACTTTCTGGAAGTCCCCTCCGGCATTTTCTTCTCTTTCCGAACTGGCTTCTTTTTGCTCGGGGCCTGATCCTCCTCTATCTCCTGAGTCAGCTCGATTTCTTCTGCCCCGATCAGACGTCTCCTTTTTCTAGAAGGCTTTGGGGGACTGGAAGGTCGGGTAATGACAGTTGGCGATACCCCGGATGAGGGAGATAAGCTTTGGGTAGCCGGTGGGGCTATCTCTTCAGTCACCCTTTTGGCCTCGGCAGTTGCTGGTCGTTTACGAGAGGGTCCGGCTCCAATATGGCCGGTTTTCTTTGTTGCATCGACCAATTGATCAAGGTATTTTGGCCTCATCAACATTCCTGTAAAGGCAAAGGCATAAAAGTGGTCAGTCCAGAATCTGAATAATTTTAAATCATTATCATGCTAAGCAAACAAGGGGATCAGTCAGAGGGTTAGTAAGAATCTACCTATCCGCCCCGGGACCTTCGGAGGATCAGTCTGAATGAGGCCCGACTCGACAAATGCCGCATCATTAACCAATTGCTTCCAATGGTCGGCATATCACCGAGCCCATCGTATCCGCACTCGGACCCGATGAGAGACATTGGGAGCGTCCCTCCAACAGGCTGGGAAGAGTCAAAGAAATTAGAATCCTATTACAAAATCAAAGAGCAGGCATACTGAGGGTTAGATTCCTAACCTCCCGCCCTAAAAATGTCCGGGACTGAAGTCTCCTCATCATATGTTGTCAGGGCCCGTCCCCAATCTCTCGTGGCCCATAACCACAAATCTTTGAAGTTTTTGTTGGAATCGGGGAGTTTACCGACAATGTTTGACGACTCGGCGTAAGCAGAAAGGTAGTACCAGCCATGATGCGTTCTTTGGTTAGCCTTTAATCGATACAACCTCTTCACTTCTTCAAGAGTAGGTTCGCCGAGGCCTGTCCTATGCCAAATCACGTATAGCCCGGCCAAGATCCTCCAACTATACAGGCTTAGTTGGCAATGGGCGATCTTCATTTCGGCCAACAACCAGGCGAAATAAGGCTGAATTGGCAGCCGGAGTCCACACTCGAAGAAGGCCGGAAGAAGAGCTACCGAACCCTCATCAGGTTGACTGGCACGGTCAAGTGGACCGGGGACTTTCGAGGGCAATATCTATCGGAATAACATAGCGTTGCCGGAGCAGTGCTAGATCATCTTCGGTTATCTTGGAAGGCATATTCATGTCCAAAGCAGAACAGTCGAATTCACCGGGCTCTGGGTCCTTCCGTGGAATTCTGTGAGGGTATATATCTTCTTCAATTTCGGAAGGAGTGGAGGTAGTGTCGAGGTCCTCTATGCTTGGTGCCCCTGAGCCCGAGGAGAACTCTTCAGCATGGGGGTCGAAGGTCTAGCAGGGTTTGCGGAGGAACACCTGTTGTCAGACATCCCTGACATCTGAGAAATAAAAAGGGGGGATGAGAGGTCAGTCCATAGCTAATTTCTAAAACAGGCCGGGGATTTCACAGTTACCCTGAGATTCCGGGAAAACTAAGCCTGTGGGTTCTAAATGACCTAACAACATCCATCAAGCCATAAATCTCTCCCTAGCAACATCGAGCAAAACACAGAACCCAGAACAAACCGAAGTATCCCTAATTTATTACCCGTCATCCCAAAAATCCAGACATGCTCCACACACACAAAAAGAAGAGAGAGAAAAGAAAAAGCAAACAACAACAACATAAACCAAGGGGGTCGTTCAAGAGACTTACTTGATTCCTTTTGAAAGATGGAAGAGTACTTTGAAAGCTTTGGTCGTACTAAACGGACGGGTCACAGTTGAAGAGAGAAGAGTTTTTGCGGTTGATAAAATTTTGCCAAACGGACGCAATGTAATCGCTTTGTCTTCTTGTAAGTCACGTCGAAGCATTTGTGACCGTTTGATCATGAAAGAGCCCCAGATGTGCGCCATGTGTCGGTTTCAGAGGCAATTTGTCAGAGTTGAATGAACGACTAAGATTGAGCGTATATCGGTGTCGGCTGTGAACGGCTGATTTTGTTTGCTTTTGGCGGGAAGTCGGCTGATGTTTGACAAGTGTCAAGCTCGGAGTAAACATTAGAGATGATTTGATAGGCATTTAAATGGATGTGACAGTTGCGCGTCTCGAGAGAGTCTCCAGAAGGGCGGTGAAAATATTTTGTTTTGGCAGGAAAAGAAGTCAGACCGAGCATCTTGGTTGTACCGAGGACGTGGTGGTGACAGGCCAATAAAACTTCTCCTCACAAAGGTCAGCCGTCACTCCATCAGGAGTACTATTCTTCTTATATAGTTCCCGGCACCAACTTGTATACTCGTTGGAACCGAGAACTAGGGGACAGATGTTGGCGGTGTTTTCAGGCCCTATGATATTTAAGCAATACGACATGGGTAAAAATGGTAATTCCCTTCTTGGTCAAGATCATTAATGCCGACCCGACCACTAAGAGCCAACAATAAGGGGCCGAGCACTTTATAATCGGTAACTGACCACTACAGACCGGATGGTCGGGCATTATCATATCAATAGCAGCATTCTCAGTTCAAAAGACCATTGTGACCGACCTCATGAAGACCGAGAATATGACGAGATATGCTCCACAAGATAAAGACGTCCTATTTTTACGGATAAGAAAGATAAGTTATCCTATTTTCATGGGGAAAAATTGATAAGTCAGTGTCCTAATATGATAAAGGAAGAGAATGTAGTTTCGACTAAGAATTCTTATGGGCAAAGGAAAACTGTTTCTTTGCTATTATAAATAGGAGGGGAAAGCATGCTTGTAAGGTAGAGTTGAAAAGAGAACAAAAGAAAATTAGACTTGTAAACACAAAAACAGATCTGAAAAGCGTATTTTGGTAATAAAACATCGTCTGTTCTGTGCCCGTGGATGTAAGTTGGATCTGATTCGCCGAACCACGTTAAATCTCTTTGTTGATTGGTGTATTTACATATCTTTTGCCAAATTTGTTTTTGGTTTCCCATAAACAAAACAAATTCACAGTTGGAGGAGGATTGTCTCGGGAATAAAAAAAAACTCTTATTACCCCAAAATCAGTCGACGAAGCCTTTGGTTGGAACCCATAACAAACTGAAAAAGCAATGTGGTTTCATTGTTGATTGTATTTGGAATTGACCTAAGCCTCTATCGCTGACTGTGGGCGCAGTCACCTCTGACCATTCTAGACTATCCCTTGTGCTGTGCTTCACTTTAATCAAAACCCTCGAATACACTGTGCATCAAAACCATTTCTCGATTGCGGGTATTCATTTCATCTCATAATTTACATTACACACGTGTATGCATGACGGTTCCTTTTTTTTTTTTTTATTTTTATTTTGTGCAGTACTAGGTTAGTTATAGCAACAAATGGCAGTTTATGTCATATCGCGGCGCATCTTCGGTGGCGGATCAACCGCTTCGCAGCTTGTAGGAGCCTTGCGTTATGGCAGTTGCTGCTGGAGATCTTATTCGACGTCGTTTAGAGAGGAAAAAGACACTTTCGGCCCTATCCTTGTTCCCTCCGATAAGTTAGTTTTCGTTATTTGTTTACTCACCATCCTTTCAAATCGTGTCCAGTTTGAATAATTTGTCTTTTAAGGTTTTGTAATCGTTGGTTGAAATTTTTATTTTTGATTGTTTGGATATTGGTTTGTTTCAGGCTGTGGGGGGCACAGACGCAAAGATCATTGCAGAATTTTGATATAGGTGGCGAGCGTGAGCGAATGCCCGAACCTATTATTCGTGCCTTTGGCATCCTCAAGAAATGTGCTGCCAAGGTTTTTATTTATTTATTTATTTATTTGGAAACTCTATGCTTGATTTTATGTTGTAATTTGTGAGTTTAGAGGTAAGTTGTTGTTTATGTTGTAGGTGAACATGGAGCATGGTCTTGATCCAGCTTTAGGGAAAGCAATTATGCAAGCAGCACAAGAAGTAGCTGAGGGGAAGCTAAACGATCATTTTCCACTTGTTGTTTGGCAAACCGGTAGTGGGACTCAGAGTAATATGAATGCTAATGAGGTCTGTGCCTTTTTCTTTGTGCTCGCTTGTTCTTTATTTGGTTTCAATCAAGAGTATTTGTTCAACACTTCAACTAGTTCTATGTAGTTTAAATTTTTGTATTTCATTTTTATGTATGGGTCTTCTAATTAGCTAAATTTTTAGATAAAAAATGCAAATGATAATAAATGTTTAACCAAAGAAAGTTTAGGGCCTATGCTATCAAAGGCGGTAGGTGGGGCGTTTTTATAATTCAACCCACCCAAGCGTTGGCTAAGCACGGTTTCACAGGCCGAACTTTGGAGTCACCAAGTTGGGTTTGCGTGGCACTTGTTAACGTTGCGTCTAACAAGTCAGCCTAGAATTGAGCCTGCAAGGACAAGCTCCTGGTTAGCCATCTACAAGTTGTCAGCGTTATTAATTGTATGAAATTATCATATGTAGATTAATGTGGACTAGCTTAAATTTATATAATTGATTTATGAGAAGCAATGAATAGCTGTGGTCATGTGGGATTAAGCATATTGCCTTGATCTGTCTATCTATAAAGGCTCCTAACTGTAAGGTTGATTCTTATTTACTATTTATGATGTATTTGAATTTGAAGAGCTTGTATAGTACTGATCAGATGTATAGTACTGATCAGATTTGTCATCTGTCCAAGCGATGCAAGTTATTTTCTAATGTTTATAGATTCTATATCTAACATTGAAATATCAGCTAGTGGGATGATGATTACTCACCCTCAACTTTTTCCTAGGAATTCTCAGAAAATAACTCGTAGATCTTATTCAACTATTTTCATAAATGAAACACTGGTCCTGTTTGAACTGATTTCTTGACAGCCTTTGTGCTGATGGAATGTTGTATTACTCATTCATTGACAGCATGGGTATTATCTTCATTGGCACATTGCTTTCTATTGCTTAATAAAATGACATTTATTAAATTTTCTCCTGGATCAGAGTAACAATCAGATTATTCTTCCAGGTTATTGCTAATAGAGCGGCTGAGATTCTTGGCCATAAGCGTGGTGAAAAATTTGTGCACCCGAATGATCATGTGAACAGATCTCAATCTTCAAATGACACATTCCCAACAGTAAGAACCTACATCTAACTTTTATTTGATTTATATTAATCATTTTCCCCTGCTATTTCACTTTGTATCTTCATCAATTCTTAGCTAACCATCTGCCCTCATTGTTATATTTTTGTGTCCATTTCCTGGCTGGAACAACCGGTTTCATGCAGTTTTTTTGTTGATTAGTTTGTCTGTGTTTTATTTCTCAGGTAATGCATATTGCAGCTGCAATGGAACTAAATTCAAGATTAATTCCAAATTTGAAAGTTTTGCATAACTCACTACACTCAAAGGTTTGGCGTTTACTTCATCTTTATGAGAGAAAATATATGCATGTTGCTAAATCCCATTTTGCTGCTTCTTTATGTCATGTACATTCGTTGCTCATTTCCTTCTGGTGTACCTTTAACTTGATTTGGAATGTAATCGAGCGTCATGGACTGTGGGATGAGTCCAACATGTATGTTCGTGCTTCAACGCGAATTGATATGCTCATTGAGCTTGGCAACCTTAAAGTCTTGGCACACCATCTTTGTATTATGGACAGATCCTAACTAGTAACTATCAACTGAAATCACTGTGTTATCCGGATGGATTCTCATGCTTGTGTATTCTATGCCTTCTGTTCTATTATTCAATCAATCTCCCATTTTTAGCTTGTAGTTGATATTTGAAAACTTCAGAATCTGGTTTGTATTCTCTGGTTGCCTCTAATGATAGTCATAACAATCATGCATGTCATTTAAGTTTATGATTTATCTAAGCATCTGCTTTCACTTGCATGCTTTTCTTTTGTTGTTTACAACGAATATCCACTTTTTGACTCCTATTGCCTCTATTGACAAGTATTTGTTTTGAGAAGCCATGTGATTTTTTCATATATTCATGTGGCTGTTCAGTATCTTTTGTTTTGCGTGTTTGCATACTCTAATCTTACACTTCACAAACCTTTTGGATTGTAATTTGCTTCTGTTTGTATAAGTCCCATGCCTTTGCATATGTGCTGCAGCAGCTACTAATTTTACTTTCACCTTTTCTTTTCCATCAGTCCATTGAGTTTAAGGATATTGTTAAAATTGGGCGCACTCACACTCAGGATGCGACACCTTTGACTCTTGGGCAAGAATTTAGTGGCTATACTACACAAGTAATTCTTCCCCCTTTCTGCAGTATTCCTGTTCATTCTCTTACTTACCATGAGGATTATTTGTCTTTGGAAGGAGGACATGACAAGCTCAACACCAGTTTAAGAGCTAAGTTCTGATTTACTAGTGCTCTGTTCGCAGGTGAAGTATGGCGTTGACCGGGTCATGTGCACTCTACCCCGGATGTATCAGGTTGTTAACATATTAATATAAATTTCTTTCCCCTGCTCATTTTCGGTGAGTTCTCTTCTGACTGATTTGAGATTTCATTTGACCAGCTTGCACAGGGTGGCACTGCTGTAGGAACTGGATTGAACACAAAGAAAGGGTATGTTTTTCTTAAGGTTGGAAGAATTTTGCTTCTTTGACTGTGTATGTCAGGCCGTCAGCGTGTGGGTCTCATCTAGTGGATCAGTGAATGCATTCTTTCTTTGATATTCTGAAACATATTTTCTGTGTTATCTGGACATAAATTTATATTATATAGGCTTCTGAGAAAATGGAAATTCAAATAATTGACAGATTTATTGTTGCAATTATCTAATGTGATTGTGGCAAGCTACACTCCATGGATCACGGTTTGAGGGAGGTCTCTTCCCATTAACTTAAGATTTAAAAATGCTTTGGTTTCACATGAGAAGTTCATTATGTCCTCTTCTTACTCGCAAATTCTTTTAAATTTTTGTTGTTCTTGCATTTATTTCTTACTCTGATAGTGGTCAATTCTTTCAACATTTATCTAGATTTGATGTAATGATAGCTTCAGCAGTTGCTGAAGAAACAAGCTTGCCATTCGTCACTGCAGAAAACAAGTTTGAAGCTTTGGTAAGTTCTTAGTTTTGATGGATTTGCTTTTCTTCTATTTCTTCCAATTTTATTAATGAATCATTACTTATCGCCTGCAACATATATAACAAAGTACATCGCTTTCTTAACTATTTCACTTTTTCCAGGCTGCACATGATGCTTTTGTTGAAACTAGTGGAGCCCTTAACACAATTGCTACGTCTCTAATGAAGGTTGCAAATGATATACGCTTATTGGGGAGGTTTGTGTATTAACTTGGATAGGTCTTTTGTATTGGTTTTATTTTCTTTATTTAACATTGCATGGTGGTTTCTTTATTCAGTGGTCCTCGTTGTGGTCTCGGTGAACTTATTCTTCCTGAAAATGAGCCAGGCAGCAGTATTATGCCAGTAAATTACTTTGTTTCTTCTTTTTTCATCTTCTAATTCATTTGTGACCAAAAATGTTTTGCTTGCAGCAGCGTAATTTACTATGGTTTTTCTCTTCTAATCTTATTATTATGACTGAGCTAACTCTGTTACAGGGTAAGGTTAATCCTACTCAATGTGAGGCAATCACAATGGTCTGTGCTCAGGTAAAAGTTTTTTGTCCTGTTCTGACTCGTTAAAATTTTATGATCAACTCAACTGTGATGCTCATTTCTACCACAGAATTTTTTATGTTAAAATTTAAGTTTCTTTCTCAATCATCTTGTTGTGTATCACTGTATCTATATTTTCCTTGACTAATCTTTAAATGGCATCAGACAACCGACAGCCTATATGAACTTGTCTTTGCTCCATCAATTTATTTTTATTTTTGATCTTGCAGGTTATGGGGAACCATGTGGCAATCACAGTGGGTGGATCGAATGGCCACTTTGAACTAAATGTATTCAAGCCAATGATTGCTAGTGGTCTCCTACATGTATGTTCTCTGTTGTTATAGTATTGCTACTCGTATTTTTGTGACAGAGAGAGTTTGTGTAATGACACCACATATATCACACAAATTGTAACTAGCATACTTGGATTCATGCAATAAACTTTTCTAACCATATGGTGGAATTATCTGAGATATTTTAGTGGGGTACTTATTGTATTGTATATTTTCAGTTGGTATTGTGAATTTGTGTTGCACTATTGCCCATTTGTTTAGAATGCACGTGCTTCTTTACTCAACTAGCATTGTTTATTGTTATCTTATCAGTCACTAAGATTGCTAGGAGATGCATCTGCTTCTTTTGAGAAGAACTGCGTGAGAGGAATTCAAGCTAATAGAGAACGGATTTCAAAATTGCTTCATGAGGTCATTTTATTTTTAGATGAACAAATAAATCATCCATTATGCCATATCACAGATCACATATCTAATTGTTTTATGGGGTTTCTTTTTGACAATTTAAATGTCCCTGCAGTCATTGATGCTTGTCACATCCTTGAATCCTGTAAGTTTTCAGCCCTGTACAGTACTCATAGGAGCGTTTTTCCCCAATTCCCTGATATTTGAGTTTTAAAACTACTTTATTCCTTGTATTCCAGAAAATTGGTTATGACAATGCCGCTGCAGTTGCGAAGAAGGCCCACAAGGAGGGAACTACACTTAAGGTGAGACACTCTTCTTGCATTTGCAAATTTTAATGAAAGTCTTTTTACAATGTGAATTTACAAATGTTAAATGCTGAACTTATAATGACTCAATATGGCACCAAAAGATCCCAACTGCTGAGAAATCTTATTAAATGCATGAAACTGGTATAGTCAAACAAATCTATATGGGTGATTTGTATGTCAGTCAGAAATTTCTCCGCAAGGCTGAATGCTTAGTTAGTTGGTTTTGGTGGCTAAAAGATCAAATCTTATTAAATTGTGCAGGATGCTGCATTAAAACTTGGAGTACTCACCAGTGAAGAATTTGATAATCTTGTGGTACCCGAGAAAATGATTGGCCCATCTGACTGACTGACAAGCTTTGCTTTTTGGATTTTGTTTCTGTTTGCGGGATGCCTTATTTCTGCTAAGTTGATAGGGATCCAAAAGTGATTTTGCCCTATCTTTTCTTTAAAAAAACGAACAAACAATATTCTTGAGGCTTTCCCAGTGTTTTCAATAATTTAATTTTGTCAGAATAGCAAGCAATTCTTGAGCTAATAAAGGGGAAAACTCCCCATTTATTTTTTTTTTTGGAAGAAACGTTATATTTGCAAGAAGAATAAATGAGAAAAATTTTGAGAGTACCAAGGAAGAAGTGATACTCCCTCGCCTTCAAATATTTTATTCCTCCTAAAATAATTTTTAAAAACTAACAGTTGCTGCTACCTTTAATCAAGGAATAAAATAGCCATTGGCTTTCCTAATCGTCAGGTTAGGATATCCAATATCATTTGAGAGGTGTACATAAGAGTCTCTCAACTAGTTGCTGCCTTTTAGGTGTGTTTAAACACATGCTTAGAATAAAACTGTGAGAGGTCAAAGTTTTGTGCCAACCCAATCAAAACCGTTAAATCGAACGATATCTTATTAGTTGGGTCGGATCATCTTAGAAATATTGCATCACATAGTTATATCATATGGCTGACACTGAATCTGCTTATTTATGTGTTAGCTTTTCGGCTAGCAAATCCTTCTATTTATCTTTCATATAATGTATAGCAATCCGCCAATTTTTTTTTAGCCCCCAAGGAATAGAACAAGTACACAACTGAATAAATTCATTGTATAATGTAATGAAATACTACCCTACCATAATTTGATTTATTTCTATTAGTTATGTTCAATTATAGTTTTTTTTTTTTTTTTACTTGATTGATAATAAAAGAACATTGAATTTAAGGGTCATCCATCCGGTACGAGTTTTTAATTATGAATAAAATTTAGAGGAAGTTAAATCCAATATTTTGAACCGGATTGGTCGTTTAAACAAATTAAATCGGTAACCGATCGTGAGTCTGATTCAATTGAAACTTTAAAATTAAGATGTAAAAAACCGATCAAAACTAGTTCACAGGTCAACCCGGCTTTTCAAACTTAAAAAAATTAATTAAAATTTTAAAATTCCTAAACCATAAACCAAAGAAAATACAAATAAATTTTTAAATTTTTTATTTTTTTTTTATTCCATTTCCATCGATTCAATTAAAATGATTCAACCAATCGATTTAATTACACATTAAATTTTTTAGGTGAATGATTAATCTAATTTTTAAAACAATGCTGCTGAAATTATTTTTATGCTAAACAGTGCGTGCATGATCTTATTCCTTTCACGTCCTCTGAAAGATTGTGCTGTTTCATTCACATCGCCCGGTATCTCTCTTTCTTAGATTTGACCTAAAGCTGATTGCTATTTATAAGCACACAGGAATGCGGACAAGTTGAGAGAGCACGCTTGTTTTTCTTGGACTAGAAAACAAAACATAGGCCTGCTTTTTACATCACATCTTGTTAAAATACATGGCCTAATTTAACGACCAATATCAACCCCTCACGTGAAAGCATATGAGATTAGTTTTGATATCATATTAATATTTATGAACAATGTTCATATTGGAGCTGGTGTTTGAATTACCAAATCGAATAATATATTGTATATTTTATTATTTATTAATAAAATAACTACATTTTCATTTCATACCTGTCATTATTCGTATTACATTGATGTATAGATATGCTAAGAATGACATCGACCTTAGAATAGTCTTGTAGTAATACTGGACACTAGGTGGTCCGACATTGGGATAAGTATTACCATAGTAAACTATTCTTAAAGTATAAATATATTCATAGTCGTTGGTTTTGGAATACTGTCGAATTCTTATAACTTAGAAGACTAGCACATGTCGTATATTGGAATTGGAATTCCAATGGTTTAAACCCGATGTACCATAAGCTTTGGAAGCTCGTATAGACGTGTGAGTATTGGTTGAACCAAATACTGAATGACTCACAAGTGATTCATAATAGTTGGAAGTACACACCACCGTCAATAGGAATCTCCTCAATTCGAGTAGTATATGTAATCCTTTGACTATAGGATATCATTGATTTTGTGTGAGATCCTCCACACTTTGATGCCATGTATGTCAGAAACCTTTCATGGTCTGGCCTCTAGATGTTCATTAGGTGTGGACCCATGCACTCAGTAATCAAGTGCGAAGCAAGATAGAATCTGTTGGCCCGTATGTGTATCATAAGGGGTTTAGGTATCCATATTGGTAAAGTCACGATTCTTAAAGCTTTGGCCAAAGTCGATCACCTAGGGTGGATCGCATCAGTTATGAAGAATCATGGATATGTCGACATGAGATGTTGATCGGTGAAATCACACATGTAACGCAAACGCACGTATCGCTCAAGTAGTATAAAATGTATCGATCCCACGGGGACTTAATACCTATGCTATTAATTTATGAAGTCAAATTTCTACGAGTATCTAATTGATTTGATTGTTGTTTGATTGGTGATGTTTACTAAAGACAAGTAATTAAAACAGTGCGAAAGTAAATTTAAGGAGAAATCAATATTATAAAGCTATCTAGGGTTGTGAATCCTTCCGATATCTTTTAAAGATGAAGTGATTATCTCATGTTTGTGCAGTATATCAGTTTATTAACCTGGAACACGAAAATATCTGAAAGCCTATGTCGATGGTCAGATGCAAACACCCAAAGTAACTCAATTAACTATATGTCTATGTTAACCAAGTTACCTGACTTCATTAAGATTGAGTTCCAATTGTGGCTACCCTCGCCCGACAGGTATATGTCTATCCTGGAAGGAAATCTACCTTAAGTGAAATTTACCCTAAGGTGAGATCGTGAGCTATTTAGTCTACGAATGAAACCTAAAATCCCTTCGTCAAGTTCATTTTAAGTTTACCAAATCAATTTTATTAGTGGTCAGTTAATAAGAAGCATTAAGATTAAGACTCAATAAATAAACCAATATACTACCCATGACATATTTAACCAACTTATAAACCGGTGATATTGGAATTCATCACAACCCTAGATACCGTATTTAGTTATAACACATATCTAGGATTATTAAAGACATAAATAAATAAAATAATATAAAACAAACTTGAAAATTAAAAAGGTAAAATAAAACAATAAAATAAAATATTGGGGTTAGGGGATCCACTTTTATTACTTTTAATTTAGAAATCTCCCTTATTATAATATATAAATATGCATTATATTACCAACCGACCATATAGACGGTATTCTGATTAAGTCAGTTTTTTAATTAATTTCAACCGACCATAAAAGCGGTATCCAATTAAGTCAAATCAAAATTAATTTAATTAAGCCCAATCGAACATAAAGACGGTATCTCATTAAGTCAGGTTTAAAGATAGTTTATATATTATAACTAAGGGAGATTAATTTAAATTACAATAATAAAAGCTTTATCTTCACTCCAACAGAAAGAAGTTACCTATTTATACTTTAAAGTAAAACAAGGAAAGTATGAATTTTCCTTCTGAATCAGGTCTATATTTATAGGCTTCAAAAATGCCACGCGTCGCGACGCGTGCTACAGTATGTTAGTGTTCCTAGAACATGTCAAGGATCTCTAAGAGTGATTCGTGTGTGAATTATCAAGTGAGTTGTTGATGAGTGGTATTCATATCACTATTTCCCACTCATTTAACCTTATATTTTGTATAGTTTCTTGAGTTATGTGAATATTTTGATGTGTTTTGTTGTTACTTTGCAGATAAATAAAGTTTGGATAGCTCTGGAGGCAATTTGGGGCAAAACCGGACAAAAATGCGTCAGCGGGGATATTTTGGTCTTTTGCGCGTCGCGACCCCCGGACCTTCAGCGGCGCGACGCCTAACCTGCGCCGGAGTCTGCTAACGTGCGCCGGGTCAACGGGTCAGAATTTGAGAAGTTTGACTTTGCTAACGTGCGCCTTGACACGCGTCACCACCACAGAAGATCCACTAACGTGCGCACGCCACATTATCATGACGTCACCAATGACGTCATGAACAGTGCCATGTCACCAATGACGTCATGAACAGTGCCACCTCATCAATGACGTCAGCATAATAATTGAGTTCCAGCCGCCATGACACGTGTCGACCTTATCCTCTTATCCGAATCGCTACGTGTCAAGCTGTCCTTGTGCCACGTCTCACTGTTCCAGCGTCGCGACGCAAGGACCTTCAGCGTCGCGACGCTGGAAACCGAATTTTTTGCCTATAAATAGAGCGCGAAATTTCAGATTTCAGTGTACCATTCTCTCTCACTTCTTCTATGTAATTAGGGAGTGCTTCTCTCTCTAAGTTTCTTTTAATTTAGTTTTGTAATTTTTAATTACGTTCTGTAATAATAGTAATTTTACTTTTGAATAGTAATAGTAATTTATTTTTACCTTTTACTTTTTACAGTTTTACTATTCACTATGAGGAGGTAACTTCCCTATGCTAGGGTGAAAGGTAATTCTTTTACTATTGCTATTTAGATTAATCTCCCTTAAAAATAATATATTCACTATTTAAAATTTGACTTAAAAAGGGATACCGCTATATTGGTCGGTTGGTAAATCAATTCAACTTGGTTAAACCTGATTAAGAAAGGATACCGCCAGATTGGTCGGTTGGTAAATTTAATTCATTTTCCGCCTTTATGGCTGGTTGGACTTAATTTGACTTAATCATGATACCGCCAGATTGGTCGGTTGGTAATAATCACAAGTTTATATATTATTTTCTGGGAGATTATCTAAATTAGTAGTAGTAGAAATAATTCCTTTTACCTTAGCATTTTTATTTTATTTTACTTTTAAGCTTTTACTTTACCGCAATTACTTTTAAGCACTTTTATTTTATGGCTTTTAATTTTAAGTTTTTACTAGCCCTAGCTATGTGTCATAACTAAGTTAGTAATCTAGGGTTGTGATGAAATCCAATATCACCGGTCTATAAGGGTTAAAATATAATTTGGGTAATATAAAGATTTATTTATTGAGTCTTAATCTTAATGCCTTTTTATTAATTGGCCACTAATAAAATTGATAAGGTAAACTTAAAATGAACTAGACATAGAGATTTTAGGTTTAAGACCTTAGACTCAATAACCCACGATCTTCCTTGAGGATAGATAAACCTTTAATAGATTTCCTTACAGGATAGGAATATACCTGTCGGGCGGGGGTACCCTTAATTGGAACTTAATCTTAATGAATCTAGGTAATTTGGTTGACATAGACTTATGGTTTAATTGAATTATACTAGGTATTTGTAATTGACCATCGGAAGAGGCTTTTACATAAATTAGTGTTCCAGGTTAATAAATCAATATATTACTCAACTATAAGATAACCACTTCATCTTTAAATAATATTGGAATAAATCACAACCCTAGATAGTTTTTAATATTGAATTTTCTTAAAATCAACCTTAAAACAATTTCATTTACTTGTCTATTTTTAAATTTAGAATCGTCGCCTTTTCAAATCAATCAAACAACCTGTTAGATACTAGTAATCATTTGACCTTATAAAAATTAATAGATAAGATTTTAAGTCCTCGTGGGATCGATACTTTTTATACTACTTGAACGATACGTACGCTTGCGTTATACGTGTGTGTTTACGCCGGTCAGTTGTGGAATTAACTTACATTGATTAGATGAGTTTCAACACTTTTCATGGATGTAATGGAAGCTCCAAGCCTTTGTAGTGTGTTTCCAACACTTGGGTAAGTTTCCCTATCACCTTGATTCACACCTTTATGTGATAACAAGATCAAAAATGAAAGACAAATTTTGCCCTCCAAGGAAGCAAAGTTTCAGCCATGGCTAGGGAGAGAAGAATAGAGTTTTGTGTTTGTTGTGAATAGTAACTAGTTTCACTTCCAAAGTTGACCAAATTAATATATACTAAGTTTGTGTGTTGGAATTAGCTTGAGTGTTTTAAAAGCAATCTAAACTTTTCACTTAACCATTACCAAATTCCATCAAATGTCAAACATATTGATGTAAGTTGGTGGGCCCCAATTTAAATTCCAAATTTAAGTTGGACAATTCAACACGCAACTTCGCTTGGGCCCGGGTTCGTTTTAATTCCGAATTAAACGAATTTTCCGTTGCGATATAATTAAATCTAATTTAATTAAATAATAATGCCTAGCAAAATTATTACGTAAGTCGCTTACGAATTAATTCTAAATTAATTCGTTCGCACAAATTAAAATCCAATTTTAATTCCGCATTGAAATCTAATTTCAATTAATATATCTAATATATTATTTTAGCCCATTTAAATAAATTAAATAGTAAAATCTAATTTCACTATTAAATTCATTTTGCCGATTAATTCCAAATTAACCGCGTTCTCTCCTCTAGACAAATTTAATCCCAGATTAAATTCTTGACGTAATTAATCCCAGATTAATTTTCTCTCTGTTAATTAATCCCAGATTAATTATTGCCGTAATTAATCCCAGATTAATTTTCTCTCTTATAATTAATCCCATATTAATTTTGTTCAAGTCAAATCTCAACGGTGAATCTTCGGGAAGCGACCCAAGAGATCCATGGATATGTTGGCAGTAAATACGGTCATCGAACTATCCGAATACGTGCGTACCTAGTACCACGTTCTTACCGATTTACAAGACATGGTTGGCTTCTAGCAAAGCACCGTGCCTACCCAATTCTCCAGAAATATTCTTTAAAGGAATATATAATCTTTATCAAGCGTAGTATACTGTGTATTGCGTATTATGATCCAGTATCGGATGTCACATGCTAGGCCTGAGGCTGGAATTGTGTCTCCCCCGTACGAAGCATATATCGGATCACCGGCAACTAGTATCTATAATCGGATAATCATGACCTAGTCATATTATCCCGATGACTGTAGTACTTAAGAGTACCAGTTCCGTATCCCTGCTTGATCATCATCTCCATATGACTGAAGTGATACTTCCATCTTGACATCACACCCAATACACTATGATTCTCAGTATACCCATAAGAGGCGTACACAGAACCTGTTAAAGCCCCGGACGACCAAAATCAAAATATACTGATTGTCGCAAGTATTAGCGATGCAAGTCTCAGGTTAAGACCAAATACACCTACCCTGATTCGGATTCTCATAGACACATAGTCATACTACCAATGAGATTCTGAGGGGTCTATCCAGAGCGAAGCTGTTCCCGTACAATCGGTAAACAGAACCTCATATTACACTCGCATAAGTATCCAATACTTAAATATATGAGAACTATGTCGTTAAGCTTCCATAACACGCACAAGTACAATACTAGTCTATTCCGCATTATCGATGTCCAGTCTCGATAATACTACGACTAGGGATGTTTAATGATTAAACCGTTCGTGGATTAATACTGTCTCATATCTTATTAATCCGGAACTAATCATAAGGACTTTTATCATTTATATATCCAGGTAATCCAATTACAAATGATAAAAGAGCAATTTACTTTGTCACATGGTTAATTTTGTACAAGCACACCATGTCCTTTACAAAATAGTGATGATATGGGTCATAATTGTCCAACACAGTACTGTACAAGTGTCGGCAGTTGAATTATTGGCTCGGCGTCGCGACGCGTTGAGTGTTGGTGTCGCGACGCGGGCTATAGTGATGACGTCATGATGAAGCATAGGATGACGCATGTCGACAGCTGAATTATTGGTTGTGCGTCGCGATGTGTGAATAGAAAATTTCCCATTTTGCCATTTTTGATCCGAATTTCACCGTTTTAGTCTCGATTCAATTCCAGTGAGTTCCGAAACTTTATTTATCTGCAAATAACACAAAACACATAAAAATTTTCACAATACTCGAGAAACTATACAAAATATTAAGTAAAATGGGCGGTAAATATTGATATATTTTCCGCTTATCAGATTGCATATCGGAAACTTGATGGTATATTCTATGTTTCCTAAGCACAACTCAGATAGCCTACAATGCAAGGATTTTTAAACATATGTGATAACCTCGATTTGTATAGTTCGAGGAGGTCATTTGTGTTCTTCGCGAATTAAGAGATGGTCGAATTGTGTACATATTAGCTCGGCTTATATGACAAATATATCTGAACTTAGAGAGTCTCAATATTAAGTGTACTTGTTGAGCACTTGGGTAGCCGATTAATTTTGATAAAAGATAATATTAGATATTATAATTATCAACTAAGATAATCAAGTATTATTGGATACCATTGATTATTTACTTTGACCTATTTGGATTAATTGGATTAATTAAAAATTACACAAAAGGCTTAATTGTAAATTCATAAATATTGTTTAATTATAAATTCATAAATATCTCTACCATTTGAGGATATTTTGGTAATTCCAAATTTGTATTAATAGGTGTAAATCTATATGTCTTAATTTAATTGGATTAAATCAAAGTGGTAGACATTGAACTAATCCATTAAGTAAAAATTCTCTTGATTTAATTTACTTAAATCAAAGTGGTAGACAATGGGATTAGTCACACCTAATTATGAATATTTGGATGAATTTAATTAAGAAAACCTAATGTTTGATAAGACATTTATTGATTAAAAATTACCTAAGTTTTGTTATAAATAGCAAGTTTTAGGAAGATTTTAATTAAGCTTAAGCAAGGTAAAAATTTGTGAAAGCTATACACAAGTATTTCTTAAAGAAAATCCGCCTAAGTTAAAGAAGTGTTTAGAGAAGCTTATGAGGTCTCTATAACCATTTCATCTAGGAGAAATCAAGGTTGGATCTTGAAGTGAAGCTTTCTAGCATTGGAATTAAGGTTGGATCTTGAAGAAAAGCTTGCAACACTTTGGAAGTTCTCCCACCATTTCAACAAAGAGAATGAGATTGGATCTTTGTTTCAAGCTTGCTAGGTAAGTTTGAAATTCTCTTAAGTTATGAAATATGTATTGGATACATGATTGATTACGCCCAAAAAGTACTTGCGGCTATCGCAGTATAGTTGGGGTGTCGATTCCTCAAAGAAATTGTTACAAGGAACTAATTTACTTAAACAAAAATATTAGCAATAACTTAATGGGAATAGATAGATTGAATTAGTAATATAAAGTAAAAACTATGGAAAATATGCTGAGAGTTATCAATAAAGAGAGCAACAAAGCGTCGGGAATCCCTCTTGTATCAAACTTCTATATTCAGTTACTGATTTCTTTTATTACTCAATTGAAGGTTTCATATCCCAAACCAATAATTGGAAGATATTCAATTCAAAACACATAAAATTCTAAGGTAATCGATGAATTTATCTTCTTTATGTTAATAGCACACAAAGTTATCGTTATGACCTATCTAACGTCGGTAATATACCCACAGGCAATACTGCATCAGAAGACCAACTCATAAAACAACTTTACCAGTCACAATTGGGTTCTCCACTCACATATAGAAGAAGAATGAATATTCTTATATACAAGTTGGTAAAACACAATCTCTGGATTCATAAATCAAAAGATAATAAAGAATAACAAACAATCAATTGTATTAAATGTTAAAAAGTACTTAGGAATCAAAATATGGACATAAGAAATCAATTACAAGAGTTCATCATTAGCTTTGCCTAAGAGATTAGTTCTCCATGCAGAAGAGAGATATAACATTGATAGATCAGATAGTCATCTTGTTTGGCTTGGAGTTCTTCGTTCTTTTCTCTCAAAATTATGTTTCTTGTGTGTTTCTCCTCTGTTTCTCTCTTCCTTTTAGAGTTTAGGACGATCTTAGGTTTATATAGAGAAATCACGGAGTCCATATATGGATAAAACACTACCAAAGAAAGTTTCTGGGACTTTTCCGGGGCGCCGCGGTACCAGGAAGTGGACGCCGCGGTGCCAAACTCGCGGGACAAATGTATGGGGATGAGTTTACTGAGGGCGCCACGGCGCCAAGAACTTGAGCACCGCGGCTCCTGCTGGTTCTTTGCTGGTGCTATATTTTCTTCATCTTTTCTCTTCCCGCGTCCATCTGATGCGTCCGTTGGGGCCCGAAACATGTGTAATTGATTCATTCTTCATGTTCATTGCTTCCTAATAACAAGACACAAAATAAACTATAATTAAGATTAAATACATAATAATTAAGGTACACTTTCATGCACTTATCACAACCCCCAACCAGCTTATTGCTAGTCCCTAGCAATTCAAGCACAAAAATGAAAATAAGAACTAAACTAAATTAAAAGAAACAAATAAAAACCATCTAAGCCACTTTCATAGGGATCACCATTACATTTAACGTATGCGACAAGCCTTTAAACCCATATGTTTCTCTAGTGGACGAGTTATAGTCTCGTGAGGGCTTACAGCGACGACACGCATAAACGTCATTTAAAACACTTACATTCATACAAAAATAAAATGAAATAGTCCATATAGTTATACATATTATTGTCCTCAAAAATGCTTAGTAATGTAACCGAGAACTTTCAAAGTACTCAACGCAACTCAAATCCAAGTCCTTGAATAAATCATCTAAGTCAGACTCACAGTGTGTGTGTGTAAATGTTCATTCACAACTTGACTCCTAAGTAAGCCAAGTCAATGATTTTGTTTAAAAATTGGGATCTAATGGGTCAAACCAACCTAGATATCTCAATTGTACTCTATAATTGCTTTTCTTTTCTCAGTATGGTATGATTATATTTTTTTTCCTTTTTCTTCTTTCTCTTTTTTCAAGTTTTTCTTTTATTTCTTCTTTTTTTCAACACATCTACGCTTTAAGGTAGCATTTCTCCTTATGGTGGTCCTAATACTCGTCTATGGGTAGCTTCAGGTTTATCAGTTGTAGGTGGTTTAATTGTTTTCTTTAGAGACTTTCTCTTTTTATTTTTAACCATCCCATACATCATAACTCTAGTAAATCAAGATAGACATATAATTAAACGGTCATTCATCAACATACAATTTCTTCAACTAGTCACTTTGCCAACTACATAGGTTTTCACTACTAAAAACCCATAATTAAGTGCTTACGATTCTAACCTAGATCAACTACTCAAAGCATAAGATATAAGTACATTAAAGAACTTATCATTTCTAAGTTTTCACACTAAAGCAAACAATATCATCATTGGACTTATGCTTTACTATTAAGTACTAAAAACATACAATTTTTTTCTTATAACAGGTATTATCGCTACATGCGTACACCCCCACTTAAACTTGCATTATCCTCAATGTAAGATAAATATAAGGAAAAATGAGTGAGGAACAACACTACCAGGCATGGAGTTGATCAGGTTCCTGCAGGTGAGACTTTAGTTGTGCGAGCTGTGTGGGTTGCGTTAACACCTGTATAAATACTCATGCAAATAATAAACATACAATTAGCACACAATAAACTAAAATTAAAGTAAAGAAAATGATGAAATAAAATAGATAAAATAAATGCAGATGCAAGGGTTGCCTCCCCGCTAGCGCTAAGTTTAACGTCTTTAGCCAGACGCAATCACCCAATTTGTCATGGTGGCTTCTATGAAGTAGACCAAGTAGTCCCACGTGTCTCCTTCTTCGGCAGACATTGGTGATTAAGACTTGAAAAAGATTTTATGGCTGGCTGTGACATTTTATCCATCGATCCCCCATGGTCTACTGATGGTTGAGATTTTAGGCTGTATGTAAGGAAAAATTGGCTCAACCTCATTTTTGACTTTCCAATGATCATCTTCAAGTGAGCACTAACTATCTTTTTCCTCATTTTACGGTTCTTTGGAATCAGTTCCAATTCGGGAGGGTTAGATTCATGTGGCGTAGAGCCTTTCTACGGTAAGACCGTGTCTATCAGGTATGTGTAATGACACTCATCATCATCTCGTGATTGTTTCTCAATATGAAAAATATTCACTTCCAGTGTCATATTCCCAAATGATATCTTCATGAGCCCATTCCTGCAATTGATAAGGGCATGAGCTGCAGCAAGAAAATGTCTACCTAAGATAAGTGAAATTTTGACTCAGTGTTAACCACAGATTGAGTGTCTAAAATCAGAAAATCAACATGGTAGTAGAATTTATCGATTTGTAGTAAAACATCCTCAATTACTCTCGGCGGTGTTCTGATCGAGCGATCAACTAACTGTAAAACCACTTATGTGGGTTTAATCTCTCCAAGTCCGAGCTGCAAAGAAATAGAATATGACATGAGATTAACACTAGCACCTAAATCTAATAAAGCTTGATCACACTCATATGTGCCAATTGTTAGGGTTGGTGCTCGGAGTGCCAATCCGGATCGTATTTATGTATGATTCATGAATAAACAATTCCATTTTCCATAATATTACTCATTTAATGGTAGCACATCATGTCTTTTATACACATATTCAATCTAATTATGATTAGATATCTAATTATAATTAGATTGAAACTAAATCTGGTTTAGTGATACATGTATATTAGACAAAGACCCTAAGATTTACAATGTAGTGCGCAGTTACAACGTAGTTTGTAATTGACATTGGGAATCGCACTATAAGATGTATATCCTTAAATAAAGTTCCTGGTCAAGATTTACTAACATGGGTAGGTTAGTAAAATCCGCTGAGACCAGTACATGTCGTATATCGTGACTTGGTCCGATGGTTTCTCCCAATAAACCATGAGTCTCGGGAGACTCGTATAGATATGTAGGTGTTTATTTGATAAACATTGAACGACTCACTGAAGATTTCCTAATAGATGGTACACCAACGTCAATAGGAATCTTCTCGAGTTGAGTGAGCATAGTGGTCCTTTTGACTTGAGATACCACTGTGGATATATGAGTTATCCTCCACACTTTGACGGCAGTCACGTCATCGATCTATTCATGATCAAACCTCCACCAGTTCGTTAGGTGTGGACTGATGCTCATGATATCCTGTGCGTATCAAGAGAGGATTCGTCAGTCCTGTGTACAGGACATATGCATCCTGCACGTGTTTACGATCTAGTAAATCCATGGCCGTGGTATAACTTCGGAAATTAGTTCCGAGTGTTATTTAGAGATCGTAAATTTTGAAAGTCGACTATATTATACCTTAGGGATTTGACATTTTTATCTATATCCTCGGTATAATATGGATAGCCTGTGACAGAGAGATTATACGTATGCGATGACCTCGACTTGTATAGTTTAGCGAGATTATTTGTGGTCGTCATAATTCATGAGTGGGTGAATTGTGGACACGAAATTGGATTTCGTGACGGATAAACCTAAACTTAGAGAGTCCCATAATATGAAGTGTACTCGTTGAGCACTTGGGCAACGCGTTATGAATAATACAAATTATTCATAATACTTCATCAGATTAAATGAGTTAATTCGAATCGTTTAATCGGTTAAACAATAACACATGCATTATGAGATTTTGGTTATTTAATAATTATTGTGTATTTGTATTTGATACATAATTTGATTAGATACACATTAATTATTTGTTAAATGATATTTTGACACATGCCATTAATATATGTATTTGTTATTTAAAGTAAATAAAAATACATATATAATAATAATTATATTAATTAATTATTTAGATATTTAATTGTTAAATATTTGAATAGTTAAATAATATTCATATTTCATAAATGTTATGAAATTTGTTTAATTATTATTGGTGACACGTGGCATGTTTTATTAAACTTAAGTGTGAAAATTGGATTTGTCCAAACTTAAAGCTTATCTTTAATTTAATTAGATTAAATTATAATTTTGACCATTTTACCCCTTTATAAGTCGGTCACTTGATTTAAAAAGGGGAAAAATTTTGTTTTCTTCATTCTTCATCTACCATGGCCGAAACACTCACCCAAAAGCTCTCAAATTATTTCTTGATGATCAAGGAAGAAAAGGAAGAAAAAATCAAGAAAAGGCTTAGGAAAAATTAGAGATTAAAGGTAATCTTCAATTCCCTTAAGCTTTGAAAGTATGTTTCATGTTCATGATTATTTAGTTTGACTCTAGGGTTTCTTCCTTTTATAAATTTGGGGTATTGATGGATGATGGAATTGGAAGTGTTGAGCATGCGTGAAGTTGTTTTGAATAATATTATTGTAATTTTTATTCAATTTAGTCATTTGATGATAAGTTTCCATTCTAGAGTGTTATGACCACTCTTGTAATGCCTAAAATTATTCTTGAGTGGTTCATGTGTGGTGACTTTGATTGGAATTTTGATTAATTGAATTAATCTTGAAAAATTGGATTTAAAGCATGAAAAATTGGCATTTTTGGTTTCTGGATCATTTCTGGAGAATCTAGGTTTATGTTGATGAATTTGATGTCATAAAAATGTATTGGATGTGTTTTGGGTGTTGAAACTGTAGGGGTTTTCAGGGGTAAATCCGGTAACGCAGCGGAAGCGGTGGAAAATCGTATTTTCCGATTTCAAAAATTTTTCTCGGATTAATTAAATAAACATATTTATTTAATATTCCAATAATCAAATTATGAAATAAAATTCAATAAATCATATTTAGGTGAATTTACCAAATTACCCTTACTTGGTATTTTTGTCCATTTTAGTCCGAAATTGATCAAATCAATTTTGAATGATTCTAAATCATTTCTAAGATGAACTTAGCATGTTCAAAACATCAAAACACCAAAAGCAACAAAATCCCCAAAATTACTCATTTGGCCGAGAGCCTCACACAAATACATCAAGATGTAATCCAATGAACATGAAACTTTATATGAATCATATACACACACAAATACACAACATATATGAAAAGCCCCAAATTTGGAATTGGTCATGAACCCTAATTTTTCAATTTCCACAAATTGGACAAATTAGACCAAATACATTAAATCAATTACTTCAAACATCATTCTTCCATCCAATCCAAGTCTCAACACAATGAAACAACTCAAGATCAAATCTAGGTCATTTAAGAGTGGGTCAATAACTCTAGATTAGCAACATGGTTTCCAAAACCTTAAAAGAATAGTTATAACTACAATAGTTACAAGCTTTCTTCATCATACATGCTCAACACTTTCAACAAAATTTCCATCATCAAAAACACAAGAAATAATGAAAAGAATAACTTAAGAACATCACAAGATGTTGCCTAGATCCTAAGGAACAATTTCCTTTCTAATAGTAAGTTTGAAAAACTTACAAAATCCAAGCTTTCTTTTGGTTTCTTCTTTTCTTCCTCACTTGCTTCTTTGTTTTCTTTAATGGAGTTTCTTGTAAAGTGTATTAGGTTAACAATTGAAAATAAAATGAAAAACGGTCTGAGAATGACAACGTCATGATACTTCTCAATGTCCGTTGCGACGCTTTTGCAACTGTATCATGACTAATCATTCTAGGGTCATTACGTCTTTACCATATAGAAAGATAGATTATATTATAGAAACTGCATATATTATTCATAATAATAATGTTTTACAGAAGTATTCAATAGAAATACAACCGGAAATTGGCGCTCTGAGCACCAACCCCAACAGAAACAATTTCCAGAAATTATTTCAGAGTTGAAATAAACGAAAACGGTGAAAAACGGCGTTACAGGGTGACTTTTGAGCCAACCGGGTGACGGATACCCAAACAATGAATTTTTCACTGTTTGGGTAGCCCATGAACTCCCCTAACACTATTGGAGATGACCTGGGCAGTCCCCATACATATTGGGTAGTCGGTTTGGTCAAAAACTCATTTTAAGCCATTTTGCGAAAAAACATTTTCGTAAAAGTTTCGCGACGTTTCTTTGTTGTTTATGTCATTATTTGATATCAAATAAATATGTTTAGGTGAAATATAAATAAATTATAATATTAGATATTGAATAATTTTTTCGGTAATTTGAAAAAGTTTTAAAATTATGATTCCGCCCGAACCACACTTCCGCCCCGCACTTTGCCAAAACCCCAACAAAAATGGTATCAGAGCTGGTCTGATGCTTCATCCATTACATTATTCATGCTTGATATATGATATGTAATCTAATTTTAATATTTGCACATACATGTAATCTATATGTTTCTTGACTTTTCAGTTTTACGCTAACGGAAACGTAACGAAATTCAATGGTTAAGTTGAGTTATGTTTTCTAAGGTAGAATTGAGTTATTTAGAAAATGATTTAGATTAAAATTATGCATTTGATTGGTGAAATGCTTCCTTGAGGAATATCTCCGCTTAAAATAAGGCTGTAAAGTAACGTGTATTGGATGCATGTTTCTTGGTCCGTCTTGTCAATACAGTTTATGAGTAACTTTCTATGACTGCATCCGAGATCGTGCCAAAGCAGTGAGGGTGTAGTTGATAGAATTTTATCCATGTCGGTTGTATATTGATACTAGACAAATTCAAGTGAAAGTGGAAATCCTGAACGTGCCAAAGCTGTCAGGACTATATCGGTAGCTTGAGTTTGTCATTGGCAAGTGAAGCCTTGATACGCCTCATTGTGAACATGCCAAAGCTGTTATAATGAGAAACGGTCAGGACCAAAATCAGGAGTCACTCGTGAGTGATTGACAATGAGTTGTCTACCAAATGAATATACATATACGAGATAATGCCAAAGCTGTGAGTCGAAATATATTCATGGGATCCTACTCTCACTATGGAATTCGATTTAATTATTGAATTCTCGTTCTCCGTTGGGGATTACGATATTACGTAAAGTAGTGGGAGACACCGCTGGGTTAAAAATCCATAACTAAAGTAATGTGTAATTTTATGGAATTTGCTGCTTTTATTTTCCTTTATTCTATATTGTTTATCGAACTACATTTCTAAGCCACTGCATAGCATATTACTTGAATATGTTTTCTGACTTTACTTATGGTCACGTATTTCTAGAATAGGTTCTAGAATGACAATAGACTTAGATATTGTTAGATTAGTTCAAACCATCGGGAAATGTTGTTCCGATTTTCTTGAAAAATCAATATGGTTAATGACTTAGTTACTAAGTCACGATTAGTAATCTAAATAGATATCTGTTTTGGATATAGTTATCTAGTAAGAATAGTTTCTTATGCAGAAAGAATTGACTTTCATTAGTATTTGTTTATCTTATAATGACGTTTCTTAGCTTTAGTGACTTTTAGAAGTCACGTGTCTGACACAATTTGCTAATCAATTATTTACAATTGTTGTGAATAATTGAATGCAAATTATAAAGCTTAAGAAAGAAGATGTGTATAGTTGTGTATAGAGAATATTGATTACCACAATACGACAACTATAAGTATTGGATACTAGATCTTCTGTCTAGTTATTTAAAATAATATTTAATAACTGTTTTTGATATTTGATATCAGAACTTGTGACTATTGGATAGTTACTTGTTCTATATAAACAATTGTTACATATTTTAATAATACTAGTAGTGTCATTAATGAAAAGATAAACATTAAGAAAATGTTCGGTTAACTAAATAACTTAGAACATTTCTTTATAAGATTTTATCACACAAGCATAAGATGATTATTCCGTACGGTAAATGATGGTATGATATGAGATCACACCACATATATTTATATATTTAATGAATATTGTATTCAGGATGTGATTAAATCTCATTTAACTAATGATCGTCATTGGACCACAAGATTATTAGACTGATGCATTGGATGTATGAAGTTTAATGAATTAGAAATTGTCTTAGATAGTTTTTTTACTCCGTAACTTAGTTAATGAATTGTCATGACTTAGTTGCCTGTTTCTAATGTTGGACAATTATGACCCATAGCGTCACTATTTGTACAGATCATGGTGTTGTTGTATAAATTAACTATGTGACAAAGGAGATTGCTCTCTTATCATTTATGATTAGATCACCAAGATGTATAAATGATAGGAGGTCCTTATGATTTGTTCCTGGATTGAGAATGATATGAGACAGTATCAGTCCACGAATGATAAATCATTAAATATCCTTAGTCAGAGTATTATCGAGATTGGACATCGATAAATGCGTAAAAGACTAGTATTATACTTGTGCGCGTTGTGAGGGCATAACGTCATAGTTCTCATATATTTGGGTATAGGATACTCATGCAAGTGTAATAAGAGGTTGTGTTTTACCGATGGTACGGGAAACAGCTTCGCATGGATAGACCCCCTCGGAATTCCATTGGTAGTAGGACTTACTGTATGGAAGTCCGAAATCAGGGTAAGTGTATTTGGTCTTAACCTGAGACTTGCACCGCTAATACTTGCGACAATCAATATACTTTGGTTTTGGTCGTCCAGGGCTTTAACCGGTTTCTGTGTACGCCTCTTCTGGGTATATCGAGAATCGTAGTGTGTTGGGTGTGATGTCAAGACAGAAGTATCACTTCAGTCATATGGAGATGATGGTCACGTAGGATACGGTACTAGTACTCTTATGTACTGCAGTCATCGGGATAAAATGATAAGGTCATGTTTATCCGATTATAGAGACTAGTTACCAGACATCCGACATGTGCTTCGTACGGGGCAGACACAATTCCAGCCCCAGGCCTAGCACGTGATCATCCGATACTGGATCGACATACACAATACTACGTATACTACGCCTGATATAGATCCTTATATTCCTGTAAGGATATTTCTGGAAAATGGGTAGGCATGGCGCTTTGCTAGAAGCCAACCTTGTCTTGTAAATCGGTATAAACGTAGTACTAGGTACTTACGTGTTCGGATAGTCCGACGACCGAATTTACTGCCAACATATCCGGGGATCTCATGGGTCGCTTCCCGAAGATTCACCGATGACGTATGACTCACACTTTATTAATCTGGGATTAATTAATGATGAGAGAGAAAATTAATCTGGGATTAATTACGGAGATATTTTATCTGGGATAAAATATCATTTAAGAGAGAGATAACGATTAATTTGGAATTAATCGATAAATTAATATATTCGATATATTAAACGAAATTGGATTTCGACGCAGAATTAAAATTAAATTTTAATTCGGGCAACGAGTTGATTTAGAATTAATCGTTAGCGACGTGAATAGTAATTATGCTAGGCATGATTATTTAATTAAATTAGATTTAAATACAACGCAACGGAAAATTCGTTAATTTGGAATTAACGAACCCGAGCCCGGGATTGTTTGCGAGCGCATTCGCATTTCGAATTCGATTGCGGCACGCAAGTCAAATCAAGCGTCAAATCGCTAGTTGCATCTAGCGTCACATCATTCGTCAATCAAGTGATAGATGTCTTTCACTTTGAGTGATTGACGCCAGTCACAATTCATTGATTGATGGAAGTAGATGTGAGTAGTTGGCAAGCATTTATGGCTTGATTTTTTGAAAATCAAAAGTTGTATATGTTTAATTGTTTTGAGAAAACAATTATCAGTTACACATTTTCATCTCTCTCTCTTTGGCTCACGAATTAGAGCCAAATTTCTTCATCTCTCTCTCTCGGCATTTAGGCCATTTTCTTCACTGGTTTTCTGGGCAAAACTGTGAGCAAGGGAAGCAAAAGTGTGGTGATTTTGTGGCAAAATCATCAAGAGCTAGCATTCCGAGAGACATGTGAAGGTGATAGGGAAGTCCACTCATGAGCTTGGAATCATTGAACGAAGCTTGGAGCTTGACGAAGATGATCCAAAACCGAAAATGGAGGACACCATTGCAGTGAACTGTCGTGACCATGACAGTGAGCAGAAAAGAATTTTTGTTCGTTGCCGCGTCGCTCAACCGATCAATGTGAGTATTCCGCAACTCCGTGATGTATTCGCATGTTTATTTTATGCTTGTTATTCGATCCTCGAGACCGTAGAACTCCAACAATGGTATCAGAGCGATTAAAAGCATGAAATTTGATTTGGGCTTAAAATTTGGGTAAATTGATTTTGAGCATGATTTTATGAAATTGGATGAATGAATATGCTTAAATGTGTTTTAATTGAAGTTTTGATTTGATCAATTTCAAGAAAAATTGTTTGGAACATTTTTCCACAAATGTCTTAGCTTGGCCGAGAGGTGTAGTGCCCTAATTTTGGTAATTTTTTGTTTCGTTAATCATTGGATGACTTGAAACGATTGGAAATGTTGATTTAATGTTGATTGTGGATTTAATTGGATTGAAACCGAATCAGACACAAAAATCCCCTCCATTGCCGAGAGCTTAAAGCATGTAATTGGGTTTGATTTTTGATGAAATGTGTTGGACATGTTTTATTGTTAAAATGCATGATTAATTAGACAAATTTGTGTTTTGGAAATATGGATTTGGGTAATTAATTGTGTAATACACTTTATGTAATTAAATTGTGAAATTGGGTTTTTGCAATTTAATTATGTTGGGCCTATTTTGTAAAATTGGGCTTGAATGTTGTTATTGGGCTTATTGGGCTTGGTTGTACCAAGTTGGGTTTAGGCTAAATTGGTTGGATCCAATTGGGCCCAAAACCGCTTCCATAAAGCCCAAATGCGACTAATGGACCTTTAAAATTTAATTGGGCCTAATGGGCCTAAATTGATTTCTGGGCTTATGGGGTTACTCCTTGATTATACTTTGGTTATTGGGTTTGACCCGAGTTGACCAAAAGTCCACGCCTTAAAGAAATTAATTAAAAGCCCATTGGACTTTAATTAAATTGACGTTGGACGTTAATCGGGCTTTGAGACCCGTAACGATTAAATTTGGAATTTAAATCGTAAAAGGTTTATTAATAAAGTGTAGTATTAATTTGGAATTAAATAGCGAATTAGATTGAATACATATTGAATTGGATTTAATTTTGTAGTTTAATTTAATTCAAGAATTCGTACTTTGAGTACTTATTCCAAAAACGAGTTTGACACGAGCAAAATCAAATCGTTGTTTGAACATTGGATGGTCATTAATTATCAGATTAATTAATTTGATTAGATTGATTGATAACATGCTTGTGTGAATACATGGTTGTGATGCATGAATAATGTATATCGGATGGATATTAGATGGGTGGGGCAATTTTAGAAATTGTTGTAATAAATTTGGAATTTATTAATTGGACCTGCGTGTCCAGCCTTATTACCTCCTTATTCTTTGTATTCTCTTCTCACATATTCCCCTCAATGTAAATGAGGTTTCTTTAGAAGTGTAGTGTAACGGGTAGAAGTAAATACTTGTGCTAGCGGGAGAGAGAATGGAGAGATTTGATCTAGGATCAATGTGTAAAGTATCCATCCGCATATCATTATTATTTTATTATACGCGCTTTATTATGTGTTTAGAATGCATGTTTAAGGGTGTATGATGATGAGACCTTAACAAAGATAATAAATTGGTTGCTAATTTGCAAGCAAAAAACCCTCGCAAAATATTAAGCGTTTTTCCTTCCATTGAGTGATTCTTACTCAAGATCTAAGACTGGCATTGGCTTGTTGGCCAAAGTCAAGGCCTTTGTCCGTCGAGAATGTTTTTGAATCACGAAGGTTTTGTTCCATATTGGTGTCTTGTCCAAGTTGTGGTTTGTTGGCCAAAGTCAAGACCACTTCTTGTCCATCGACATTGATTACGAAGCTTTCCATGGTCAATGGGTTGCGCTTGACTGGGATCACTAAGTTTGTTATGCCAAAGCCAAGGCTTAGTTGATTCAAAGGAAAAGGTTTAGGCAATACATTGGATGTATTGGCATATATAAGATATATGTTTCGGACTTGGAGTCCCCCTACTGGATCTAGGAATTGGATTGGATCCAATTGATCTTAGAGATCTACCTAATTAATTATCATACAATTTGTTGGCCAAAGTCAAGATTGTGTGATATTTAACGGGATCCTAGCCCGCTAGGAAACACGGTTTCCCGAGTACTCGACAGAGGGTTAGAGGCTCGTCGAAAAATAGTGGGAGGCAAGAATTGAATTTGCAATATTCGTTTAATTACTTGCCATACGCGCTCAAACAAATATCATTCGTCAAATAAATTAAATGTTAGTTGGACTAATATTTAATCGTTGTTTTAATTAACAGTTGGACTATATTCAAACAAATAAATTATAGTTGATTAAATAGTTGGACTATATTAATCATTATAATAAATAGTACCTAAATCGTTGATTAAATAGTTTGACTATTAAAATCAAGATAAAATTGAAAGATTGACATTTAAAACATAATCATAAGGAAAATGTATTTAAATGGTTTAATTTTCAAATTGGGAATAAAGTTTCAGGATGGTCCTGGAAAATAATAAGTTACTTTATTTGATAAAATAACATATTATGCCTAAGCCCGGAGTTAAGCAAATAGTAGAGCATAATCTTTGGAAGATTTATGTGATGATAGCTTTAGTGCTTAATCCATTAAGCTTGTCGCAGTAGACTCCTTAATTTCTGAATCAGAACTAAGGATTAGATCCTTAAAGTATGATAAAGAAATGAAGGATATTCATAGATCTATATTTAGATCTTAGAAGTACATATTGCAATAAACAACTCTTGGAGAGTTAATGACTATTCTCAAGGAGACAAAGTCAAAGTTTGCAATAAGGCAAGTAGCGCAAGGCGCACCTTACTTCGATATTCTAGAAACCCGAGGCTAGGCCAAAGACTTCTGGAATGTGGAAAAGGGCAAAGGCAAAATCATTATAATCTTCTGGGAAGATAAAGGGCATATCCTAAAATGTCTGCCTAAAATGTGACAAACGGGATCGCGGCGGAAGCGTGACTGCCGTTTGGACAAAGCAGACATGAAGGAATTGAAGCACGGGCAAGGCTCTGACTTCAAATATGTTTGTCATAAATATGTTCATTACTGGTATTAAAATTGGATTTTAAATACTTAGTGTGGTACATAAATATATACTGGTGTTCAGAATCTGCTTTGAGCAGGATACTGACTTCCATAGAGATTTATCTGCGAATTGGAAACGGGTTGAAAATCGTTGTTTCAACCGGTAGATACCTATTTTAGGAACTACCCTCGGGTTTGTACCTAAATTTGGAAACTGTATAATGTAACTAGTTTGACTAGAAACATTATCTCTATATCAGTGTTTAACCCGCTGAGGGTTGAACCTTTATATTCTAGAATACTAAAGTGTTTTATTTTATAAAGATGATATTGAGATAAACACATTAGATGTGATATAACAGAATTATATTTGAAATAAATCTCAAACGTATAAACTGACAAACAAATAGCTCAAACTGATTTGATCAGAAGAAACATATTGTGGCATTGTTGTCTGGGACACAATTAAACAAGACTCGTATATCCACACTTTCGAAGAGTGGGTACTAGGACTGATTTGATTCTATTCAAATAAAGTCTACGAATCTAGTTTATTGGGCAAAGTGCCTAAAACACCTTTACTTGGTAAAGTGTAAATGCCACCGATCTGTTAGCCCTAGTTCATAGTGAAGCAAGTGGGCCCATGTCTAGCTAGGCTAGAGGTGGATATGAATATTTCGTGACCGTTACGGATGTGGCATCGCGTTATGGTTATGTGTTTCTTATGAAACACAAATCGTAAACTTTTACAGTTTCGACACAAAATAGACAAACAGATTAGCTAAAGTATTAAACTGTCACAGTAAGACCGTAATGGAAAATACTTAGGCAATAAGTTTCTAATATACTTGAAAGAGTATGGTATTCTTTCAAAGAGGACTCCTTCCGGAACACGTCAATTTGACGGTGTGTCTGAACAGAGTAACCGAATTTTGTTAGACATGATAAGGTTAATCATGAGTCACTTTGAGCTACCATTTCCTTCAACGGATAAGCATAAACAGTACAGAACTTATTTAGAATAAGGTTCCATAAAAATCTGTTTGACAGACTTCATATTAGATATGAACAGGAAAGAAACCAGGTTTCTCATTCCTGATAATTTGGGAATGCTAGGCATATGTTTGGATGATACCAAACTAAAACCCAAATTGGATAAGTGCCAATTGTAGGTTTTCCTAAGGATACCAAAGTATAGTACTTATACAACTCACTAGAGAACAATTTAATTGTTGTTCGCCATTCGGTTTTCCTAAGAGGAATACCAATATGCAGTTGTATGTGGGAGGATAGTATAACTCGATGAAAATCGGAGTGATACTGTTCCAGGCACTAATCCTTAATGGAACACAAATAGTTCATCAAGGATGAAACTATACCATTAATCTTTGAATACACAAGAACCGCGTAAGTCGGAGAGAGTCAGAAAACAACCCGGGTATGGGTTTCTGATCTCACCTTATAAAGATGTTATTCTTTTGAGGAATACCAACAAACTACGTATGAGGAAGTGATACAAGGTATCGACTCCCTATTATGACAAAGTGTCATGAGTCCGAAATGGATTCCATGTATATCAACTTAGTTTGGATACTAGTTGATGTACTGCAAGACATTGTGCCTATTGGTGCTATAAAAGTCTTCAATGAAGACATACATGGAAGGCAACATACCAACGTGTAAAGCTAGGCTTTTAGCGAAAATGTATCGTTATCAACATTGTGTTGATTACGACGAAACCTTTTACATGTTGCCACTGTAAATCCATTTGGATAATCCTTGCTAAAGCTGCATGTTTCATTTATGAAATATGTCAGCTTAACGGAAAATCGCTTTCCTGAAAAGGAAACCTTTTGGAGGATATTTACAACATCCTGTCGGTTTTTTTGTACCAAAAATAGCAAACAAGGTTTGTAGGTTATTCGATCCATGTCTAGATTGAAGCAAGCATTAGATTCTTGGAATTATCGTTTTGATGTAATCATAATGGTTTATGATTTAATTCAAAACGAAATGATTCTTGTATATATAAAAGGGTCAGTGGGAGCGCACTGACAATGGATGTCTTATAAAATAATGATAACAATATGTCATTTCTTGGAAATGATATTCCCATAATAAACAATCGGCGAAAGCTTGGCTTTCGAGAAAACTCTCTGAGAAATCGTACATTGAAAAATATACGTGACCTGGTGTCTCATACGCTTTGAGCATATGGATTCACAATCAGGCCAATCCAAGTGATAGTCACTGGATTGATGTTAAGAACATCCGTTAGTATCTAAGAGATCTAAGGATGCTGTCTTAGACTATGGAGAAGGAGAACCTGAAGTGACTGGGATCACTACTGCAAGTTTCCTAAACCGATTAAATGACTACAAGTCGTAACAACGGTACTATACAGTTTGAATAACGGTACAGTGAGCTGGATATCTTCCAAGCAAGATACTGTTACCGAATAAACAACAAATACGGGTTATTACTGCAGCTGAGGCAGCAATAGAAGCCATTTGGATCGATAATAATCTAATCAGATTAGATATAGTTCTTTTAGCAGCTGAGCTAGGCTTCAGTGCAGGCTAAAGAATTAACGGTCTCATCAACGATATAGATACATACTTCGATATTCATCTGATTCATTCGGATCATACATCGTGGCGATGTGATGATCGAATAAATCGCATCAGATGATAATCATGCAAATCCGCTGACGAAAGCCTTTCCTCAGTAGTTTGAGCCAACCGTACATAGTTAGAGTGTAAGACACTCGAGTGACTGGCTATAGGCCAAATGGGAGATTGTTGACAATTATGACCCATAGTCTCACTATTTTTACAGATCATGGTGTTTTTGTACAAATTATAACTATGTGACAAAAGAGATTGCTCTCTTATCATTTGTGATTAGATCACCAAGATGTATAAATGATAGGAGGTCCTTATGATTTGTTCCTGGATTGAGAATGATATGAGACAGTATCAGTCCACGAAGGATAAATCATTAAATATCCCTAGTCAGAGTATTATCGAGATTGGACATCGATAAATGTGTAAAAGACTAGTATTACACTTGTGCGCATTGTGAGGGCATAACGGCATAGTTCTCATATATTTGGGTATATGATACTCATGCAAGTGTAATAAGAGGTTGTGTTTTACCGATGGTACGAGAGACAGCTTCGCTCTGGATAGACCCCCTCGGAATTCCATTGGTAGTATGACAATGTGCTATGGAAGTCCGAAATCAGGGTAAGTATTGGTCTTAACTTGAGACTTGCACCGCTAATACTTGCGACAATCAATATACTTTGGTTTTGGTCGTCCAGGGCTTTAACGGTTTCTGTGTACGCCTCTTCTGGGTTTATCGAGAATCGTAGTGTGTGGGTGTGATGTCAAGACAGAAGTATCACTTCAGTCATATGGAGATGATGGTCACGTAGGATACGGTACTAGTACTCTTATGTACTACAGTCATCGGGATAAATGACAAGGTCATGTTTATCCGATTATAGAGACTAGTTACCAGACATCCGACATGTGCTTCGTACGGGGCAGACACAATTCCAGCCCCAGGCCTAGCACGTGATCATCCGATACTGGATCGACATACACAATACTACGTATACTACGCCTGATATAGATCTTTATATTCCTGTAAGGATATTTCTAGAGAATTGGGTAGGCATGGCGCTTTGCTAGAAGCCAACATTGTCTTGTAAATCGGTATAAATGTAGTACTAGGTACTTACGTGTTCCGATAGCCGATGATCGAATTTACTGCCAACATATCCGGGGATCTCATGGGTCGCTTCCCGAAGATTCACCGATGACGTATGACTCGCACTTTATTAATCTGGGATTAATTAATGATGAGAGAGAAAATTAATCTGGGATTAATTACGGAGATATTTTATCAGGGATAAAATATCATTTAAAGAGAGATAACTATTAATTTGGAATTAATCGATAAATTAATATATTCGATATATTAAACGAAATTGGATTTCGACACGGAATTAAAATTAGATTTTAATTCGGGCAAACGAGTTGATTTAGAATTAATTCGTTAGCGACGTGAATAGTAATTATGCTAGGCATGATTATTTAATTAAATTAGATTTAATTACGACGCAACGGAAAATTCGTTAATTTGGAATTAACGAACCCGAGCCCGGGATTGTTTGCGAGTGCATTCGCATTTCGAATTCGAGTGCGGCACGCAAGTCAAATCAAGCGTCAAATCGCTAGTCGTATCTAGCGTCACATCATTCGTCAATCAAGTGATAGATGTCTTTCACTTTGAATGATTGACGCCAGTCACTATTCATTGATTGATGGAAGTAGATGTGAGTAGTTGGAAAACATTTATGGCTTGATTTTTTGAAAATCAAAAGTTGTATATGTTTAATTGTTTTTAGAAAACAATTATCAATTACACATTTTCATCTCTCTTTTTCTTTGGCTCACGAATTGGAGCCAAATTTCTTCATCTCTCTCTCTCGGCATTTAGGCCATTTTCTTCACTGGTTTTCTGGGCCAAAACCGTGAGCAAGGGAAGCAAAAGTGTGGTGATTCTGTGGCAAAATCGTCAAGAGCTAGCACTCCGAGAGACATGCGAATGTGATAGGGAAGTCCACCCATGAGCTTGGAATCATTTGACGAAGCTTGGAGCTTGACGAAGATGATCCAAACCGAAAATGGAGGACACCATTGCAGTGAACTGCCGTGACCATGACAGTGAGCATAAAAGAATTTTTGTTCATTGTCGCGTCGCTCAAACGATCGATCATGTGAGTATTCCGCAACTCCGTGATGTATTCGCATATTTATTTTATGCTTGTTATTCGATCCTCGGGACCGTAGAACTCCAACATCTAAATGAATATTTGTTGAACGTCTTGAATGGTTTGAGAACTTCAATATGTTTCTGATAAAATACGGATACATATTTTGAATGGTTCAAAGATATTCTATTTGAAACGTTGAAAATTATATCTTTAAAATTCATCGTGAGTCTTTGAATTGTTCAAAGATGTTTGATATGATCAAACATATGAATATATGGTAATTAGTTCTAAAGTTATTTAATGAATGTGATTCTTACTCAATATTAAACTTCCACGATTCTATCTTGATGGAATTGGTCAGTGGGAGTAATTGAATCTTATATGATTTGATTCGTTGATTTTGATTGTTACCGAATTAGTTTTCAATACTCTTGGGGTTACGCTCCAGTAACACTAATTCATCTCTTTAATTAAGGTTTCATTTGTTCCTACAGTTACATATATGATATGTATAGTAGAAAATTTGAATCTTGAAAAGTTTGAGATTTGAAACTTTCTTTTGTATAATGGTTTTTTAATTGAAAGTACTTGGCCTCGGAGGTACAAGTAAAAGTTTATCATTTATTCTATTTAATAGAATATTGTATTCTGTTTGATAGAATATCTTTTCTACTATCCCGAGTAATAAAATTATTTTTATTACCTAGTATGTTAACATCAGATGTTGACAATTGTAGAAAAGACTTGATTTATTGAAGTCAAATGTGAGAGCGATAAACTAAAATGGAACTACATAATTAATAAAGATGAACAGACCCTTAGATATCTTCCGTATAAGTCCAATAGGATGTCAGAATAATTTACAAAGTATTTGATACTTATTGGTGCTGTTGTTTTCTTATCGAAGAAAATTATCCTATAACTTATAGTAGGAGCGATATTTGATATCGATTTCGGAAGTTAGCATTGAACCATAGATCTAAGATTGTTCATAGCTTACTATGATCAAGTTTTGAACTTGATTAAGCTTTCGTTATGAAAAGTTCATAAAATGTGCAAATTATTTGCGCAACCAAAGCAAAGTAAGCTTGATAAAGGTTTGATCTTTATAGTATGACAATGAAAAAGGTTATCCTCAGTAGTCTATTATAGATTCTGAGAATACCTCTCTCTCGTCGCACTAATTGAACAGTTAAAGATCTGTTGGTTAATGTTGATATTAAACTATGTATTTTGGTTAAAGAATGCAAAGTGGCGTTCCTGAACGTTTTCTTCGAATGAGAAATTTGTTGCGGTTTCTTTGTTTGAAGAATTCATTCTAGAATGGCCCTAGAGTTTGTATTCTGCTAAGATCAAAGTTTGATATACTAGCTTATAGAGCCTATTGTAGACTCAGATAAGCTTTCCAAAAATTTGTGTTCTCTAATTTTGATACAGTCAGATTGTCTGATTTTATCAAAGCATAAAGAATACATATTTGATAGTGGGGTCAGTGGGAGTGTACAAATTTATTTCTAGTGTTATATATCCTAAATGACATTGTCATTATTAATGTAATAATGAAATGTCTGTGAGGTAAAAGGTTTACCTAAGTCTTCTTTTCTCCGTGAAAGCAGTGGGAGTAGTCTCTGGTGTATTTGATATAAAGTTTTATATATGATATAAACAAGAGACTTGTGAGATATTCCCATTAGTCGTGCATTAGATATGATCTAATAAAGGACACAGTAAGACTATATGTATGACAGTTAACGTGTTTTTTCATATATATATAGTATTCATCTTTCGTAAAGGATGATATCTTTGTCGAAAGAGAGATTGATTAAAATGTCTAGTCAATCTTATGCATCATAAGATGATGGCGTAATGAATACTATATTATGTGCGATTAAAGATATCAATTTAATCGTAATTGTTACGAGTTATTTTGATATGCTGCAGACCATATGATGGGTCTTGAAACATGTTCTTTGTTATCTTAGAGATATTAAGAATGAGTTTCTTATTCATGGAGAATTTAGTCTACAACCAAAACGTCAGATTAGTTTTGATCCTAATTATGACATTAGATGGTCTATGTCATATAAAGTCAGAAAATATGCAGTGGGAGTGTCACCGTTGATTCTACTAAACTAGTGGAATCAGTTGAAACTTATGAAGTATTGACTTATGAAGTTGCATAGTGACCCTATAGATTAGAAGTTTTCATATTAGTGTAGTGCTTGCGGTTGTCTCATAGTATTTGGATTTGATCTCTAAATACATAGACAACTCAGTAGCTATAACACAATACTGATATAGCGTCTGAGGTATATTGATGTGGAATTTGGATTCTACAAAATATGAATGATGTTGGCTAAGGAAAATGATTGAGTTTGTTGGACGGACTCAATTTGTTAAAGCGGACCTACTTGTTGTTGCCTACCTCTTGAGTGCTAGGTAAGCTCTTGAGGGCCATGAGTATGTGATATACATTGAGATGTGTATATGATACCGTAGATTAGCACTAGAGCAAGTGGGAGAAATTGTTAGGGTTGGTGCTCAGAGTGCCAATCTGGATCGTATTTATGTCCGATTCATGAATACGAGCAATTCCATTTTCCATAATATTACTTATTTAATGGTAGCACTTCTTGTCTTTTATACACATATTCGATCTAATTGCGATTATATATCTAATTATGATTAGATTGAAACTAAATCTGGTTTATTAATACATGTATATTAGACAAATACCCTAGGATTTACAATGTAGTGCGCAGTTACAACGTAATTTGTAATTGACATTGGGAAGCGCAATATAAGATGTACATCCTTAAATAAAGTTCCTGGTCAAGATTTACTAACATGGGTCGGTTAGTAAAATCCACTGAGACCAGTACATGTCGTATTTCGTGACTTGGTCCGATGGTTTATCCCAATGAAAAATGAGTCTCGGGAGACTCATATAGACATGTAGGTGTTTATTAGATAAACACTGAACGACTCACTGAAGATTTCCTAATAGATGGTACACCAATGTCAATAGGAATCTTCTCGAGTTGAGCGAGCATAATGGTCCTATGACTTGAGATACCACTGTGGATATATGAGTTATCCTCCACAATTTGATGGCAGTCACGTCATCGATCTATTCATGATCAGACCTCGGCCAGTTCGTTGGGTGTGGACTGATGCTCATGATATCCTGTGCGTATCAAGAGAGGATTTGTCAGTCATGTGTACAGGACATATGCATCCTGCACGTGTTTACGATCTAGTAAATCCATGGCTGTTGTATAACTTCAGAAATTAGTTCCAAGTGTTATTTAGAGATCGTAAATTTTGAAAGTCGACTTTATTATACCGTAGAGATTTGACGTTTTTATCTAGGGCTAATTTCTTCATGATTTTGTTGCAAAATCTCAAGAGTTAGCACTCAAAAGAGTCTCACAAAGGTGATAGGGAAACCCATCTATGAGCATGGAATCCATTTACAAAGCTTGGAGATACACAAATGGGACCTTGGCCGAAACTTGGAGCACAAAAGAGGAGCTTGGCCGAGAGCTTCAATGGAGCAAGGAAAATTTTTTGTGTTTCATCGCATCGCAAAGCCGATCAAAGTGAGTATTCCGCAACTTTACTTTGTTGTATTCACATAATTCATAGCTTAATTTGATCTTGGGAAGACCTAGAAAACCCAACAATGGTATCAGAGCCTTGATTAAGCATGAAATTGATTTAGGGTAAAATTTGGGTAAAATTGATTTGAGCATGATTTGATGAAATTGATTGATTGAGTATGCTTGAATGATGATAACTTAGAGGTATGCATGATCAATTTGATGAAAATTGAATTGGATTAATTTTTCCCCAAATAGTAGGCTTGGCCGAAAGTTTGAGATGCCCTAAAGTCATGGTAATTTTGTTTTTTGATCATTGGATGAGTTGGAAGACATGAGATAAATTGATTTGAGATTTAATTGGATTGAAATCGAAATCTATTTTGAAAAACCCTAAATTGCCGTGAGCTTATAGCATGAAATGGGATTGATTTTGCTTCAATTGTGTTGGACATGAATTGATAATTAGAAAGCATGATTAATTATGTATATTGGTATTTTGGAAATGTTAATTTAAGTAATTAATTATGGCTTATACACTTTAGTTAATTAAATTGTGAAATTTGGAATTTTGTAATTTAATTAGTTGGGCTAAATTGGAATTGGGCTTTTAAAGTTGTATTTGGGCTTAATGGGCTTGGTTGGGCCAAGTTTGGTTTAGGTTAATTGGTTGGATCCAATTGGGCCTAAAACCATTTCCATAAAGTCCAAATATGATTAAATGGGCCGTTAAAATTTTAATTGGGCCTAATGGGCCTAAATTGATTTTTCGCAAAAGGGTGATTCCTTATTGGGCTTTGGTTGCAAAAGTCCATGCCTTATAAATTAATTGAAAGCCCATTGAACTTTAATTAAATTGACATTGGATGTTAATTGGGCTTTGAGACCAGTAATGATTAGATTTAGAATCTAAGTCATAAAAGCTCATTAATAAAGTGTAATTATTTAATTTAGAATTAAATAAAGAATTAGTATTGAATACAAAATAAATTGGATTTAATATTATAGTTTGATATAATTCGATAATTAATTGGTTGCCAATTACGCGAAAAACCCTCAACAAATATTAAGCGTTTTTCCTTCCTTTGAATTATTCATTCTTAAGATCCAAGACTGGCACTGGTTTGTTGGCCAAAGTCAAGACCTTTGTCCATCGCGGATGTGTTTGAATCATGAAGGCTTTATTCCATATCGCATGTCTTGTCCAAGTTGTGATTTGTTGGCCAAAGTCAAGATCACTTCTTGTCCATCGACATCGATTACGAAGCTTTCCAAGGTCAATGAGTCCCGCTTAACTGGAATCATTAAATTTGTTGTGCCAAAGCCAAGTCTTAGTTGATTCAGAGGACAAAGGTTAGGCAATATATCAGATATATTGGCATATATTAGATATATGTTTCGGACTTGGATGTCCACCTACTGGATCTAGGAATTGGATGAGATCCAATTGATCTTAGAGATCTACCTAGTTAAATATCATACAGCTTGTTGGCCAAAGTCAAGGTTGTGTGTTATTTAACAAGATCCTAGCCCACTAGGAAACAAGGTTTCCCGAGTACTCAACAGAGGGTTAGAGGCTCGCCGAAAAATAGTGGGAGGCAAGTATTAAATTTGCAATTTCGTTTAGATACTTGCCAATACACGCTCATTTCAATTTTTCGTCATTACTCGAATACATATTAGTTGGACTAATATTTAAATGTTGTTTTAATTAAACAGTTGGACTGTATTCAAACTACTTCAATTTATAGTTGATTATATAATTGGATTATAGTAATCAATATATTTGAATTTAACCAATCAAATTATAGTTGATTATATAGTTAAACTATAGTAATCATTATAATCAATAGTACCTGAAATCGTTGATTGGATAGTTGGACTACAGCAATCAAGATAAATGAAAGATTAGGGTTTAAAACATAAACCTGGGTAAAAATGTCTTTAAACGGCTTTAATTTTCAGATTGGGAATAGAACCTCAGGATAGTCCTGGGAACTGAGAAGTTATTCTATTTGATAGAAAAACCTCTGGGCCTAAGCCCGGAGTTGAGCAAATAGTAGAACATGATCTTTGGAAGATTCATGTGATGATAACTTTAGTGCTCAATCCTTTACGCTTAATGCAATGACACTTTAATTTCGTTGTCAAAATTAAGGATTAGATCATTGTACCATGATGATGAAATTAAAGATCTTCATAGATATATTCTTAGATCTTAGAAGTACAAATTGCAAAAGAAGCTCTTTCGCTCGCGTATGTCAGAGGGTACATCTGTCGAGCACTAGGTGTCGCAGATGATTGCTGACATCGATCAGCTAGGTTAGCTGGGCATTACCTACGTGGCCGAGACTACCAAAGATTTGATCTTATGGTCTCTACCCGAAAGCTGGGGCAGGTTCATTTATGAACCAAGAGTAAACTCTTGGAGAGTTGATGGCTATGCTCTAGGAGGCAGAGCCAGAGCTTCTAAAAGGGGTCAAAGGCAAAATCATCAAAGTCTTCTAAGAAGACAAATGACATATCCCAAGATGTCGGCCTAAACTGTGGCAAACGGGGTCACTGGAAGCGTGACTGCTGTATGGACAAGGCAAACGTGAAGGAAGTGAAGAGGGGCAAGGCTCCGGCTTCAAGCATGTTTGTCATAAACATGTTCACTACTAGTTTCAAAATTGGATTTTGATACTAAGTGTTGTACATAAATATGTACTGATGTGCGGAATCTGCTGATTAGCAGGAGACTGACTTCAGTTGAGATTTACCTACGAGTGGGAAACGAGACGACAGTCGCTGTTTTAACCGTAGAAACCTAAGTTTAGGAACTACCCTTCGGGTATGTACTTAAATTAGGAAACTGTTATAATGTAACTAGTTTGACTAGAAACATTATCTCTATATCAGAGTATAACTCGTTGCGGGTATACCTTTATATTCTAGAACACTAAAGTGTTTCATTTTATAAAGATGATATTGAGATAATCACATTAGATGTGAATAACAATATTTATATTTTGAATATAAATGAATCTCAAACGTATGACATGACAAACAAATAGCTCAAACTAATTTGATTAGATGAGACTTATTTATGGCATTGTTGTCTGGGACACATTAAACAAGACTCGTATATCCACACTTTTGAAGAGTGGGTACTAGGAAAAATTTGATTCTATTCAAATGATGTATACGAATCTAGTTTATTAGGCAAAGTGCCTAAAACACTTTTTACTTGGTAAAAGTGTAAGTGCCATCGATCTGTTAGCCCTCGTTCATAGTGACGTAAGTGGGCTCATATCTAGCTAGGATAGAAGTGGATATGAACACTTCGTAACCTTTACGGATGTGGAATCGCGTTATGGTTATGTGTTTCTTGTGAAACACGAATCAGAAACTTTTGAGTAATTCAAAGAGTTTCGACTCGAAGTAGACAAACAAATCGGCAAGAGTATTAGACCGTCACGGTTAGACCATGATGGAAATACTTAAGCAATAAGTTTCTCGATTACTTGAAAGAGTATAATATTCTTTCATAGTGGACTCCTCCCAGAACACCTCAATCTGGCGGTGTGTCCGAACAGAGAAACTGAACCTTGTTGGACATAGTAAGGTTAATTATGAGTCGCTCCGAGCTACCATTTTCCTTCTCGGGATACGCATTAAACAGTGCAAAAATTTTTTGAATAAGGTTCCAAAAATATGTTAGACAGATTTCATATTGGATATGAACAGGAAAGAAACAGGGTTTTCTCATTCCTGAAGATTTGGGAATGCTAGGCATATGTTTGGATGATACCAAACTAAAACCCAAATCGGATAAGTGCCTAAATTTGTAGGTTATCCTAGGGTACCAAAGTATAGTACTTATACAACTCACAAGAGAACAATGTAATTGTTGCTCTCCATGCGGTTTTCCTAAGAAGAATACCTATATGCAGTGGTAAGTGGGAGGAAAGTAAAACTCGATGAAAAACAGAGTAATATTGTTCCTGACACCGAGTCCTAATGGAACACAAACAGTTCATCAAGGATGAAACTGTACCACAATCTTCGAATACACAAGAACCGCGTAAGTCGGAGAGAGTCAGAAAATAACCTGGGAGGTATGGGTTTCTTATCTCACCTCAAGTAGATGTCAATCTTATTGAGGAAGACGAACTGACTACGTATGAGGAAGTGATATAAGGTATCGACTCCCTATTATGGAAAAGTGCCATGATATCCGAAATGGATTCCATGTATACCAACTAAGTTTGGATACTAGTTGATGTACCAGAAGGCATTGTGTCTATTGGTACTATATAAGTCTTCAAGGAAGACATACATGGATGGCAACATACAAACGTACAAAGCTAGGCTTGTAGCGAAAAGGTATCGTTATCAATATAGTGTCGATTACAACGAAACCTTTTATCCGTTGCCATGGTTAAATCCATTTGGATAATGCTTGCTGATGCTGCATCTTTCATTTATGAAATGTGGCAGCTGAACGTCAAAACCGCTTTCCTTAAACGGAAACCTTTTGGAGGATGTTTACAGCATCCTGATGATTTTTTCGTACCAAAACAAGCAAACAAGGTTTGCAAGTTAATTCGATCCATTGATGGTTTGAAGCAAGCATTGCGTTCTTGGAACTATAGTTTTGATGTAATCATAATGGTATATGATTTAATTCAAAACGAAAATGATTCTTGTGTATATAAGAAGGTTAGTGGGAGCGCACTGAAAGTGATTGTCCTATAAAATGATGATATATCATTTCTTGGAAATGACATTCCAATAAAACAATCGGCGAAAGGTTGGCTTTCATGAAAATTCTCCGTAGAATTCTTGGGAGAAACAACCTTTATTCTAGGAATAAGGATCTACTGGGATAGATCTAAAAGTTGTTGGCACTCTCTGAGAACTCGTGTATTGAAATAAATGTATGCGACCTGGTGTCTCATATGCTTTGAGCATATGTAGTCACAATCAGGGCAATCCAAGTGATAGTCACTGGATTGATGTTAAGAACATCCTTAAGTATCTTAGATGAACAAAGAATTAATGGTCTCATCAACGATCCAAGTATATACTTCAACTATTCATCTGATTCGTTCGGATCATACATCGTGGCGATGTGATGATCGAATAAATCGCATCAGATGATAACTTTGCAAATCCGCTGACGAAATCAGTTTCTCAGCAGAAGTTTGGGCGAACCGTACATAGTTCAAGTGTAGGACACTTGAGTGATTGGCTATAGGCCAAGTGGGAGATTGTTGGACAATTATGACCCATAGCATCACTATTTGTGCAGAACATGGTGTTGTTGTACAAATTAACTATGTGACAAAGGAAATTGCTCTTTTATCATTTGTAATTAGATTACCGAGATATATAAATGATAAAATTCCATATGATTAGTTCCAGATTGATAAGATATGAGACAGTATCAATCCATGAAGGTTTAATCATTAAAACATCCCTAATCGAAGTATTATCGAGATTGGACATCGATAATACGGAATACACTAGTATTGCACTTGTGCGCGTTGTGGGAGCATAACGGCATAGTTCTCATATATTTGGGTATTAGATACTCATGCAAGTGTAATAGGAGGTTGTGTTTACCGATGGTACGGAAACAGCTTTGCTCTGGATAGACACCTCGGAATTCCATTGGTAGTATGACTATGTGTCTATGGAAGTCCGAATCAGGGTAGGTGTATTTGGTTTTAACCTGAGACTTGCACCGCTAATACTTGCGACAATCAATATACTTTGGTTTTGGTCGTCCAGGGCTTTAACATATTATATGTACGCCTCTTCTGGGTATATTGAGAATCATAGTGTATTGGGTGTGATGTCGAGATGGAAGTATCACTCCAGTCATATGAAGATGATGGTCACGTAGGATACGGAACTAGTACTCTTTAGTACTGCAGTCATCGGGATAATATGACTAGGTCATGATTATCTGATTATAGAGACTAGTTACCAGAGTTCCGATATGTGCTTCGTACGGGGCAGACAAAATTCCAGCCCCAGGCCTAACACGTGACATCCGATAATGGATCGTAATACGCAATACTACGTATACTACGCCTGATATAGATTACATATTCCTTTAAGAATATTTCTGGAGAATTGGGTAGGCACGGTGCTTTGCTAGAAGCCAACCATGTCTTATAAATCGGTAAAAAATGTAGTACTAGGTACGTACGTGTTCGGATAGTCCGACGACCAGATTTACTACCAACATATCCGAGGATCTCATGGGTCGCTTCCCGAAGATTCACCGATGACGTATGACTCGAACATAATTAATCTGGGATTAATTAGAAGAGAGAGAAAATTAATCTAGGATTAATTACAGAGATATTTTATCTGGGATAAAATATTATTTAAAGAGAGAGGACGATTAATTTGGAATTAATCGATAAAATAATATATTCGATATATTATACGAAATTAGATTTCGACGCGGAATTAAAATTAGATTTTAATTCAGGCAAACGAGTTAATTTAGAATTAATTCGTTAGCGACGTGAATAGTAATTTTGTTAGGCATAATTATTTAATTAAATTTGATTAATTACGTCGCAACAGAAAATTCGTTAATTCGGAATTAGCGAACCCGAGCCCGGGAGTGTTTGCGGGCCCACTCGCATTTTGAATTTAAGTGCGGCCCACAAGTCACATCACGCGTCACATCACTTGTCACTTTAGTGATGGATGTCAAGTCATTTTTTGGTGATTGACAACCAGTCACTATTCATGATGTTGGTGGTTGTGGGCAATAAATGTCATTTTGCCTCCAAAATTGATTTTAGCTTTTTGGAAAAGCTTTTACTATTTTTTGGTTGAGACTTTGGTATTAGTTTTAATTGTTTTAGAAACAATATACACAACTCTCTCTCCTTTTCTTCTTATGGCCGAATGGCCTTCACCATTTTCTCTCTTGTTTTGTCGTGAGCCTAGGGCTCATTTCTTCATGATTTTGTTGCAAAATCTCAAGAGTTAGCACTCAAAAGAGTCTCACAAAGGTGATAGGGAAACCCATCTATGAGCATGGAATCCATTTACAAAGCTTGGAGCTTGGAGATACATAAATGGGACCTTGGCCAAAACTTGGAGCATAAATGGAGCAAGGAAAATTTTTTGTGTTTCATCGCATCGCAAAGCCGATCAAAGTGAGTATTCCGCAACTTTACTTTGTTGTATTCGCACATTTCATAGCTTAATTTGATCTTGGGAAGACCTAGAAAACCCAACACTCCTGACATTAGTCAACTTAGAGACTTGACTTTTGATCTCCTTATTGTCCTCAACTACCCGAGCTATCAATGACTCGGCATTTTGATTGGTTTTAATATGGGCCTCTATAAATGTATGTACAGTGTCCTCTAAAGAATTCCTAGGAACGACATGTGTGTGATACTGGGGAGCACTGTAACCTTTGGGTTGTGATGTCTGGGTAGGCTGATAAGACTCATGTTTCCAACTAAGATTGGGATGGTTCCGCCAATTAGGATTATAGGTATATGAAAATGGTGTATAAGGCTTCTTGTACATCTCTAAGGTATTGCAGTGGGCCTAAGAGCTTAAGGGAAAGGTACTCTAACTGGGATATATGTCATTTGTTCTTCATGAGAAGTATTTATACTACTATCCTTAGTGGCGCCTACAGTGTCATGTAAGCCTACCTCCTTACCATTCCTAGTGATTATGACATTAACACCTTTTAAATTGGATGTCTCATGATCAGCTTGTGCCATATATTGCCCTTGTGGATTTAGTTGAGCTTGAGATGTGAATTTTCCTTGTTCTTGCACACTCAGGACATCAGTCAACTTAGAGACTTGACTCTTGATCTCCTTATTGTCCTCAACTACCTGAGCTATCAATGACTCAGCCTTTTGATTGGTTTTACTCTGGGCCTCTATAAATGAATGTACAGTGTCCTCTAAAGAATTCCTAGGAATGACAGGTGTGCGATACTGGGGAGCACTGTAACCTTTGGGTTGTGATGTATGGGTAGGCTGATAAGACTCATGTTTCCAACTAAGATTGGGATGGTTCCGCCAACTAGGATTATAGGTACCTGAATATGGTGTATATGGCTTCTTGTCATCCCTAAGGTATTGCATTGTTCCTCATATGTTCCTCTCATATCACCATATACAGGACATTCTTGGGCTAGATGGTCAATTCCCTTACACACAAAGCATACCCTTTTAGGTTCTAACTGGGCTACTGCATGCATAGTCTTGCTATCTCTGGCTTGTAAGGCTCCTAACTCTCTAGTCAATAGCTCAACTTGTGCCTTAAGACTATCATCTTCCCTAAAGTGGTGTATGCCTCTAGTAGAAGAAGTGGGGTGTGTCCTATCAGTGTTATCAATGGCATTAGGTCCAGTCCAAGTGTGAGATTTCTCAACTAGGTCATTTAAGTATCTAATGCCTCATTAGGGTCCTTTCGGATGAACTTACCATTGCACATTGTCTCCACGAATTGGCGCTCTCTATGTGTTAAACTGTCATAAAAGTAATTCACTAAGCGCCAACTCTCATATCCATGGTGAGTACAACTAGCTAACATCTCATTAAACCTCTCCTAAGTCTGATAAAGAGTTTCATTGTCTCTCTGGGAGAAGGTAGAAATCTGTCTTTTCAAGGCATTTGTCTTATGGTGTCGGAAGTATTTGTTAAAGAATTCATGTGTCATCTCGCCCTATGATCCTATTGACTGAGGTCTCAAAGAATACATCAGCTTTTAGCTCTATCCTTAAGGGAAAATGGGAAGAACTTAAGTCTAATTGTGTCAGGAGTCCCAAACCGGTCATGAAAGGTTGCTACAACCTCTTCAAACTCTCTAATATGCACATAAGGGTTCTCATTCTCCAAACCATGAAAGGTTGGGAGATACTGTATCATTACAGGTTTGAAATCTATATGTGGTGCATTAGAAGGAAAGATGATGCATGATGGTGTAGCTTTGCGAGTGGGATGAAGGTACTCCTCGAGAGTCCTAATGGGTGGTCTCTCGTACTCACTCATGGTATGTGTACTAGATGTAGATGGTATGGCAAAAAATTGTCAAATAAACTTTCTGAATCTGAGTTTTCCTCTTCAATCCTAACAAATCTACCAAACTTATCACTACGTCTAGGCATGCAATTAAACACAAATAATACGAGAAACAGGAATAAAAGAAACTAAACTAAATATAAAAAAAAAACTAAAAAAAAAACTGAAATCAAAGAAATAAAATAGAAAATAAAAATAATAAATAAAATAAATAAAGATGGAACGAAGTTACCGCTTTGTTGTTGACTAAGCAACCCTACTCCTTCTGATTGTAAACCGTCTCCCCGGCAACGACGCCAAATTTTTATTACGCCCAAAAAGTACTTGCAGCTATCGCAATATAGTTGGGGTGTCGATTCCTCAGAGAGATTGTTACAAGGAACTAATTTACTTAAACAAAAATGTTAGCAATAACTTAATAAGAATAGATAGATTGAATTAGTAATATAAAGTAAAAACTATGGAAAATACTTTGAGAGTTATCAATAGAGAGAGCAGCAAAGCATCGAGAATCCCTCTTGTATCAAACTCATATATTCTATTAGTGATTCCTTTTATTAATTAATTGAAGATTTCACATCCCAAACCAACAATCGGAAGATATTCAATTCAAAACACATAAAATTCTAAGGTAATCGATGAATTATCCTCTCTATGTTAATAGCATACAAAGTTATCTTTATGACCTATCTAACGTCGACAATATACCCGCATGCAATACTGCAGCAGAAGACCAACTAATAAAACAACTTTACCAGTCACAACTGGGTTCCCCAATCACACATAGAAAAAGCATGACTATTCCTATATCCAAGTTGGTAAAACACAATCTCTAGATTCATAAATCGAAAGATAATAAAGAATAACAAAACATCAATTGTATTAAACGTTAAAAAGTACTTAGGAATCAAAACATGAACATAAGAAATCAATTACAAGAGTTCATCATTAGCTTTGCCTATGAGATTAATTCTCCATACAGAAGAGAGATATAGCCTTGATAGATTGGAGAGTCATCTTGTTTGGCTTGGAGCTCTTCGTTCTTATCTTTGAAAATTGTGTTTCTTGTGTGTTTCTCCTATATTTCTCTCCCCTCTTAAGGGTTTAGGACGAGCTTAGGTTTATATAGAGAAGTCTTGGAGTCCATATATGCGTAAAACACGACTAAAGTAAGTTTCTAGGACTCTTCCGGGGCATCGCGGTGCCAGACTCACGGGACAAATGTACGGGGATGAGTTTGCTAAGGGCGCCGCGGTGCCAAGAACTTGGGCGTCGCGCCTGCTGGTTCTTTGCTGGTTCTGTATTTTCTTGGTCTATGCTTGTCCCGCGTGATTTCGATGCGTTCGTTAGGTCCCGAAATATGTGTAATTGCTCCATTATTCATGTTCATTGCTTCTTAATAACAAGACACAAAATAAAATATAATTAAGATTAAATACATAATAATCAAGTCGAGTTAGCGATGTTCAAAGTACACTTTCATGCACTTATCAATGATAACATAACTTAATGTTGAAATAAGGCTAATAAATTGTGTTATGATACTTTAGAATTACAAGCACAACATACTTCTAATTAAGTCAAATATGTTCATGTTGGACATGGAATAATTAATAAGAGTTTAGAACTCAAGATTAAAATCTTAGAGTTAAGGCTACCATTCTAGAATCACTTGACCACCTTTGAGTAACCTAGAATTGTTCACGAGACATTTCTTATTGGGATTCTAATTTGGTTTGTCTATTGGATTCAAAATTTACACAAATGCGTATTTAGAATAAATTTATATTTTTGTAAAAATATTTGATATTTTTAAAAACTTAATTTTAATTATATAACATGTGTTGATGTTGGTTTTGATATTAAAAATTAATTTTGGGTGTTTTTAAAGTGTTTAGGGAATATCGGTAGCAAATAGGATGAAATAACCTATTTGCATTAACTCTCTGGAAAATCCAGAGAGCTGATGCTTTGATGCTTAACAAAGCATCAAATTAAAAAAAAAAAAGAATGTGGAGGTTGGGTACATTGTAGCGCGTGACTTCATGCGCGTGTGCCTCTAAGACGCGCGCTGAATTTGTTTCCTCCCGTTCTGGAGTTTCCGGACTCTGATTCAGTTCCGATTTTTTCCTATACACTCGTAATAGAATATAGTATTTCATTAAAAATTTTACAATTGCACCAATTCTAGATATCTATGGGTTAGACACATTTTTCGCTGCGTGGGACACTGATTTGACCATAGGGGTTCCACAACTGTCCCAACATAATGGTATCAGTAGCAAGGCTTAATCGCATAACACATGTTGCATGTTAGACATGTATTTCAATCTATTCCTAGATATTTTAATTTAATTATGCATAAATTATTTTGAATATGTTGCATGTTTTAAATTAAAATTTTGACCTATTTAAGTTAATGACTTGATTATCATAAATCTCTCATGATTAGGTGATTACTTTATTTTAAGTAAATGTATTAGTAATGTTGGAGCATTATTAGAAGGTTCATCTTGTCAATACAGAGATGAATGAGTTCTTACTACTTGTATCCAATATCTTCATTAGTGTGAGGGTATAGGTGTTCGGAACTTAGGTCGCTCCGGTAAAATATTAGATGTAGCGTGATTGGTTAACGCAGTCAACCAATATCAACATTGGTGTGAGGGTGTACATACGAAGCTCATTAGTGCACATTGACAAGTAAACACCTAGAACATGTCTTAATCCAATATTGTCATTAGTGTGAGGATAAAAAACGGTTCAGGACCAAACTATGAGTCACATGATGCGATTGACCTGTAAGGTCTACCAAATGAGTTTATAAAGGCCAAGATCGTCATTAGTGTGAGGTTGAAGTAAATGTCATGGGATCCACTTTTCGCTATGAAATTTTGATATTCAAATTTTTATTTTTCCATTAAGGGAGATTACGGAATTACGTAAAGTAGTTGGAGGGCACTAATAGATTTAAAATTCCATAATCAATTAGTGTTATTATTTTGAAATAAAAATTGTTCTGCTACTACTCAAAAATGTTGACTTGTAGATGGTTTCCGCTAATCCATTTTTGAGACTTTTGGACTCAAATAAACTAAAATGAGCCCAAAACTATTTCGAATGGGAAATGAACATGTGCCTTGTTTTAAAGTTTGAAAATTTGACTTATGTCATTGTCAATCCACTGCTTGTTGAAATCGATCCTGACTCCACTCCAGAAGAGCAAGAAACTTTTAATATATGGAATGATGATAACCTGAAGGTGAAATCCTACATCTTGGGATGGATGGTTCCAAATTTACTGAGACAGTACATTGAAGTACCGGATGCTTGGAGCATCATGCGAACACTCAAGGAGTTATTCGAGGAAAACCAATAGATGGAAATTTATCGTGTTGGACAATTATGACCCGTAGCATCACTATTTGTACAGAACATGGTGTTGTTGTACAAATTAACTATGTGACAAAGGAAATTGCTCTTTTATCATTTCTAATTGGATTACCTAGATATATAAATGATAAAAGTCCATATGATTAGTATCGGATTAATAAGATATGAGACAATATTAATCCACTAAGGTTTAATCATTAAATATCCCTAGTCGTAGTATTATCGAGACTGAACATCAATAATGCGGAATAGACTAGTATTGCATTTGTGCGCGATGTGGGAGCATAACGTCATAGTTATCATATATTTAAGTATTGGATACTTATGCAAGTGTGATAGGAGGTTGTATTTACCGATGGTACGGGAACAGCTTCGCTCTGGATAGACCCCTCAGAATCTCATTGGTAGTATATCTATGTGTCTATGGGAATCCGAATCAGGGTAGGTGTATTTGGTCTTAACCTGAGACTTATATCGTTAATACTTGTGACAATCAGTATACTTTGGTTTTGGTCGTTCGGGGCTTTAACAGGTTCTGTGTATGCCTCTTCTGGGTATACTGAGAATCGTAGTGTATTGGGTGTGATGTCAAGACGGAAGTATCACTCCAGTCATATAGAGATGATGATCACGTAAGATACAGAACTGGTACTCTTATGTATTACAGTCATCGGTATAATATGTCTAGCTCATGATTATCCGTTTATATAGACTAGTTACCAGAGATCCGATATATGCTTCGTATGGGGCAGACACAATTCCAGCCCTAGGCCTAGCATGTGATATCGATACTGGATCGCAATACGCAATACTACGTATACTACGCCTGACATATATTATATATTTCTTAAAGAATATTTCTGGAGAATTGGGTAGGCACAGTGCTTTGTTAGAAGCCAACCATGTCTTGTAAATCGGTAAGAACGTGGTACCGGGTACGCAAGTGTTCGGATAGTCCGACAACCGGATTTACCTCCAACATATCCAGGGATCTCATGGGTCGCTTCCCGAAGATTCACCGATGACGTATGACTCGAACAGAATTAATCTGGGATTAATTATGAGAGAGAGAAAATTAATCTAGGATTAATTACGGCAATAATTTATCTGGGATAAAATTCGAATAGAAGAGAGAGAACGATTAATTTAGAATTAATCGATAAAATAATATATTCGATATATTAAATGAAATTAGATTTCATAACAGAATTAAAATTAGATTTTAATCCGGGCGAACGAATTAATTTAGAATTAATTCGCGAGCGACTTTAATAGTAATTTTGCTAGGTATTATTATTTAATTAAATTTGATTTAATTAAGTCGCGACAGAAAATTCGTTAATTCGGAATGTGTTTGCGGGCCCACTTGGATTTTGAATCAAAGTGGGGCCCACATCAAGTCACATCACATGTCATTCTCATCACTTTATGTTGATGGAATTTGGTATTTGGTGATGACTTACCAAACACTCAACTTTGAAAAGGTGATAGACTTTTTACCAAATCTTGTTTTGGTATATGTTTTTATTTTTTGGAAAATCAAAAACACAATTCCCTTTTCATTCATCTTCTTCTCTCTCTCTTGGGCGTGAATATCACCCATTTTCTCTCCACTTGGGCGTGAACCTAGGGTTCATTCTCTTTGATTTTTGATTCAAAAATCTAAAGTGCTAGCACCCAAAAGGGTCAACTAAGGTGATAGGGAAACATCCATTGAGTTTGGAATTCAAAAAGAACAAGCTTGAAAGCTCAACATACAATTCAAAGGAGAGCTTGGAGCAACTTCAAAGGAGGCAATTTTTATTGTCTACACATCCTACCTAGCCGATCAAAGTGAGTACTTTCCGCTATCTTACTTTGTTTATTCACACATCTTTTATGCTTAATAGATCCTAGGTTGCTCTTTGAAAACCCAACAATTGGTATCAGAGCGAGTTTGAGCATGAAATTGAATTAGGGTTCTTAATCTAAAATTTGGGTATTTTTGATTTGAGCATGATTTAATCAAATTTTTTGTTTGAGTATGCTTAGATAATGATAACTTAGAGTTATACATGATCAATTTTATGAAAAATTAATTGGATTAATTTTCCCCAAATTACTAGGCTTGGCCGAATGTAAAGGACTCTTGTAGCTCTTGGTGATTTTTGATTTTAAGCCATTAGATGTGTTTAGAATGTTTGGATATATTGATTTGTGATTTAATTGGATTGAAATCAAAATCGGATATAAAAATTCCATGATTGCCGTAAGCCTTGGAGAGCATGTTGGATTGATTTTGCTTCAATTTGTGTTGGACATAAGTTGATTAATTAAAGCATGATTAATTAGTGTAATTGATGTTTTGGAAATATTAATTTAACTAATTGATTATAGCTAATACATTTTAATTAAATAATTGTGATATTTGGAATATTGTGATTAAATAAATTAGCCTTTAATTTCGAATTGGGCTAATGTTGTTGTATTTGGGCTTAATAGGCTTGGTTGGGCCAAATTTGGTTTAGGATGATTGGTTGGATCCAATTGGGCCTAAAACCATTTCCATAAAGTCCAAATATGATAATTGGACCTTTAAAATTTAATTGGGCCTAATGGGCCGAAATTAATTTTATGGCAAATATGGTGATTCCTTTATTGGGCCTTGGCATTTGGGTTTGACCCATATTGGCCAAAGCTCATGCCTTAAGAAATTAATTGAAAGCCCATTGGACTTTAATTAAATTGACATTGGATGTTAATTGGGCTTTGAGACCCATAAAGATTGGATTTGGAATCCAAGTCTAAAAGACACATTAAAAGTGTAATTGTTTAATTTGGAATTAAATAAAGAATTAGTATTGAATACAAATTAAATTGGATTTAAAATTGTAGTTCGATATAATTCAAGAATTCGCACTTTGAGTACTTATTCTTAAACGAGTTGGACTCGCGCAAATCAAATCGTTGTTTGAACATTGGATGGTCACTAATCAAAGATTAATTAATTGGATTAGATTGATTGATAACATACTTTGTGTGAATACATGGATGTATTGTATGAATAATGTATATCGAATAGATATTAGATGGGTGAGGGCAATTTTGGAAATTGTTGTAATAAATTTAGAATTTATTAAATTGGACATGCATGTCCAGACTTTATCTCTCGATTCTTTGTCATTCTCTTCTCACCTATTCCTCTCAATGTAAATGAAGTTTCTTTACAAGTATTATGTAATTAGGTGGAAGTATGAATAGTGCTAGCAGGAGAGAGGAAAGAGAGTGATTTGTTCTAGGAATAATTTGTGAGATATCCATCCGCATATCATTATTAATTTATTTTTCGCGCCTTATTATGCTTTTAGAATGCATGCTTAAGGGTGTATGATGAGACCTAATCAAATATAATAAATTGGTTGCCAATTTACGCGAAAAACCCTCAACAAATATTAAGTGTTTTCCTTCCATTGAGTGATTCATTCTCAAGATCCAAGATTGGCACTGGTTTGTTTGCCAAAGTCAAGACCTTTGTCTATCGTGGATGTGTTTGAATCATGAAGGCTTTGTTCCATATCGTACACCTTGGGCAGTTTTTGATTTGTTGGCCAAAGTCAAGGTCACTTCTTGTTCATCGGCCTCGATTACAAAGCTTTCCATTGTCAATGGGTCACGCTTAACTGAATCATTAAGCTTGTTGAGACAAAGCCAAGGCTTAGTTAATTTATAGGAAAAAAGTTAGGGAATATATTGGATATATGTTTCGGACTTGGAGGTCCACCTACTGGATCTAAGAATTGGATGAGATCCAATTGATCTTAGAGATCTACCTAGTTAAGTTTCATACAATTTGTTGGCCAAAGTCAAGGTTGTGTGTTATTTAACGGGTTCCTAGCCCGCTAGGAAACTAGGTTTCCTGAGTACTCCACAGAGGGTTAGAGGCTCGCCGAAAAATAGTGGGAGGCAAGTATTAAATTTGTAATTTTCATTTAGATACTTGCCAATACGCGCTCATTTCATTTTTCGTCATTAATTATAAATATATTAGTTGGACTAATATTTAATTGTTGATTTAATTTAACAGTTGGACTGTATTCAAACTATTTCATTTGTAGTTGGTTATATAATTGGATTATAGTAATCAATACAATTGAATATAACCGATCAATTATAATTGATTATATAGTTAGACTATAATAATCATTATATTCGATTGTACCCGAAATCGTTGATTGGATAGTTGGACTATTGGAATCAATATAACTGAAAGATTAACATTTAAGACATAATTCTAGGTGAAAATGTCTTTAAACGGCTCCAATTTTCAGATTGGGAATAGAACCTCAAGATAGTCCTGGGAACTGAGAAGTTGTTCTATTTGATAGAGAAACCTCTCGGGCCTGAGCCTGGAGTTGAACAAATAGTAGAGCATGAGTCTTGGAAGACTCATGGTGATGATAACTTTAGTGCTCAATCCGTTATACTTGCCGCAATGACTCTTGAATTTTTTCGTCAAAATTAAGGATTAGATCATTATACCATGATGTTGAAATTAAAGGATCTTCATAGATCTAACCTTAGATCTTAGAAGTACGAATTGCAAAAGATGCTCTTTCGCTCGCGTATATCAGAGGGTACATCTGACGAGCACTAGGTGTCGTAGATGATTACTGTCATCGATCAGCTAGGTTAGCTGGGCATTACCTACGTGGCTGAGACTTCCAAAGATTTGATCTTATAGTCTCTAACCGAATGCTGGGTCAGGTTCATTATGAACCAAGAGAAAACTCTTGGAGAGTTGATGGCTATGCTCAAGGAGGCAGAGTCAGAGCTTCTAAAATGGGCAAAGGCAAAATCGCCACAGTCTTCTAGGAAGATAAATGACATATCCCAAGATGTCTGCCTAAACTATGGCAAACAGGGTCACTGAAAGCGTGACTGCCGTATGGACAAGACATACATGAAGGAAGTGAAGGCGGGGGTAAGGCTCTGGCTTCAAGTATGTTTGTCATAAACATATTCACTACTAGTTTCAAAAATTAGATTTTTAATACTAGATGTGGTACATAAATATGTACTGATGTGCAGAATCTGCTGATTAGTGGGAGACTGACTTCATGTGAGATCGACATGCGAGTCAGAAACGGGATGAGAGTCTCTGTTTTAACCATAGAAACCTAAGTTTTGGAACTACCTTGGGGCATGTACTTAAATTAGGAAACTATTATAATGTACCTAGTTTGATTAGAAACATTATCTCTATATCTAGTATAACTTGTTGCGGGTATACCTTTATATTCTAGAACAATAAGTGTTTTGTTTATAAAGATGATATTGAGATATACACATTAGATGTGAATAACAGTATTTAAAATTTTAATATAAATGAATCTCAAACATATAATATGACAAACAAATAGCTCAAACTGAATTAATCTGTTGAGACTTAAAAGTGGCATTATTGTCTGGGACACATTAAACAAGACTTGTATGTCAACACTTTCGAATAGTGGATACTAGGACGGATTTGATTCTAATTCAAATGATGTCTACGAATCTAGTTAATTAGGCAAAGTGCCTAAAACATCTTTTACTTGGTAAAAGTGCAAGTGTCACCGATCTGTTGGCCCTCGTTCATAGTGACGTTAGTGGGCCCATGTCTAGCTAGGCTAGAGGTGGATATGAACACTTCGTAACCTTTACGGATGTGGCATCGCGTTATGGTTATGTGTTTCTTGTGAAACATAAATCAGAAACTTTTGATAAATTCAAAGAGTTTCGACATGAAGTATAAAAACAGACCGGCAAGAGTATTAAAACATCACGATTGGACCATGATGGAAATACTTAAGCAATAAGTTTCTCGACAATTTGAAAGAATATAGTATTCTTTCATAATGGACTCCTCTCGGAACACCTCAATTTGACGGTGTGTCTGAACTTTGTCGGACATAGTAAGGTTAATGGTGAGTCGCTCTGAGCTACCAATTTCCTTCTGAGGATAAACATTAAACAGTGCAATACTTATTTTGAATAAGGTTCCATAAAAATCTGTTAGACAGACTTCATATTAGATATGAACAGGAAAGAAACCGGGTTATCTCATTCCTGAAGATTTGGGAATGTTGGGCATATGTTTGGCTGATACCACACTAGAACCCAAATCGGATAAGTGTCTAATTTGTGGGTTGTCCTAGGGAAACCAAAGTATAGTACTTATACAACTCACAAGAGAATAATGTAATTGTTGCTCTCCATGCGGTTTTCCTAAGAGGAATTCCTATATGCAGTGGTAAGTGGGAGGAAAGTAGGACTCGATGAAAATCAGAGTGATACTGTTCCAGGCACCGATTCTTTAATGGAACACAAACAGTTCATCAGGGATGAAACTGTACCATAATCTTCGAATACACAAGAACCGCGTAAGTCGGAGAGAGTCAGTTTATAACCTGGGAGGTATGGGTTTCCGATCTCACCTCATTAAGATGTCAATCTTATTGAGGAAGACGAACCGGCTACGTATGAGGAAGTGATACAAGGTACGACTCCCTATTATGTCAAGATGACATGAAGTTCGAAATGGATTCCATGTACACCAACCAAGTTTGGATACTGGTTGATGTACCGGAAGGCATTGTGCCTATTGGTACTAAATGAGTCTTCAAGGAAGACATACATGGATGGAAACATACAAATGTACATAGCTAGGCTTGTACATAAAGGGTATCGTCATCAACATGGTGTCGATTACGATGAAACCTTTTATCTGTTGCCATGATTAAATCCATTCGGATAATGCTTGCTAATGCTGCATATTTCATTTATGAAATATGGCACATAGACGTCAAAACCGTTTTCCTTAACGGAAACCTTTTGGAGGATGTTTACAACATCCTAACGGTTTTGTTGTACCAAAACAAGCAAACAAGGTTTGCAAGTTAAATCGATCCATCTATGGATTGAAGCAAGCATTGAATTCTTGTAACCATCGTTTTGATGTAATCATAATGCTATATGATTTAATTCAAAACGAAGATGATTCTTGTGTATATAAGAAGGTTAGTGGGAGCGCACTGACTATAATTGTCCTACATAATGATGACATATCATTTCTTGGAAATGACATTCCCATAATATAATCGGTGAAAGCTTGGCTTTCATTAAAATTCTCCATGGAATAAGTGGGAGATGCAACCTTTATTCTAGGAATAAAGATCTATTGGGATAAATCTAAAAGTTGTTGGCAATCTCCGAAAATTCGTACATTGAAAGATATGTACGCGACCTGGTGTCTCATAGGCTTTGAGCATATGGAGTCAAAATCAGGCCAATTCAGGTGATGGTCACTGGATCAATGTTAAGAACATCCTTAAGTATCTTAGACGAACTAAGGATGCTTTCTTAAACTATGGAGAATGAGAACTTGAAGTGACTGGGTTCACTGCTGCAAGTTTCCAAACGACAAAAATGACTGTAAGTCGCAATAAGGGTACTATTTAGTTTGAATAACGGAAAAGTGAACTGGAAATCTTCCAAGCAAGATACTGTTGCCGAATAAACAAAAAAGCGAAACATTGCTGCAGCTGAGGAAGCAAAAGAAGTATTTTTTGGATCTATATAATCCTAATTAGATTAGGTATAGTTCTGTTAGCAACTGAGCTGGGCTCAGCACAGGCTAAAGAATTACGGTCTCATCAACGATCCAAGTATATACTTCGAATATTTTATCTGATTCGTCGGATCATACATCGTGGCGATATGATGATCGAATAAAACGCATCAGATGATAACATTATAACTCCGCTGACGAAAGCAGTTACTCAGCAGAAGTTTGAGCGACCCGTACATAGTTCAGGTGTAGAAAACTTGAGTGATTGGCTATAGGCCAAGTGGGAGATTGTTGGACAATTATGACCCATAGCATCACTATTTGTATAGAACATGACGTTGTTGTACAAATTAACTATGTGACAAAGGAAATTGCTCTTTTATCATTTGTAATTGGATTACCTAGATATATAAATGATAAAAGTCCATATGATTAGTACCAGATTAAAAAGATATGAGACAATATTAATCCACTAAGGTTTAATCATTAAATATCCCTAGTCGTAGTATTATCGAGACTGGACATCGATAATGCGGAATAGACTAGTATTGCACTTGTGCTCGTTGTGGGAGCATAACGGCATAGTTCTCATATATTTAAGTATTGGATACTTATGAAAGTGTGATAGGAGGTTGTGTTTACCGATGGTACGGGAACAGCTTCGCTCTAGATAGACCCCTCGGAATCCCATTGGTAGTATGACTATGTGTCTTTGGGAATCCGAATCAGGGTAGATGTATTTGGTCTTAACCTAAGACTTACATCGCTAATACTTGTGACAATCAGTATACTTTGGTTTTGGTCATCCGGGGCTTTAACAGGTTCCGTGTACGCCTCTTCTGGGTATACTGAGAATCGTAGTGTATTGGGTGTGATGTCAAGACGGAAGTATCACTCCAGTCAGATGGAGATGATGATCACGTAGGATACAGAACTGGTACTTTTATGTACTACAGTCATCGGGATAATATGTCTAGGTCATGATTATCCGATTATAGAGACTAGTTACCAGAGATCTGATATATGCTTCGTACGAGGCAGACACAATTCCAGCCCTAGACCTAGCATGTGATATCGATACTGGATCGCAATACGCAATACTACGTATACTACGCCTGACATAGATTATATATTCCTTAAAGAATATTTCTGGAGAATTGGGTAGGCACGGTGCTTTGCTAGAAGCCAACCATGTCTTGTAAATCGGTAAGAACGTGGTACCGGGTACGCACGTGTTCCGATAGTCCGACGACCGGATTTATTGTCAACATATCCAGGGATCTCATGGGTCGCTTCCCGAAGATTCACCGATGAGGTATGACTCGAACAGGATTAATCTGTGATTAATTATGAGAGAGCAAAAATTAATCTAGGATTAATTACGGAAAGAATTTATCTGGGATAAAATTCGAATAGAAGAGAGAGAACGATTAATTTATAATTCATCGATAAAATAATATATTTGATATATATTAAATGAAATTAGATTTCATAACGGAATTAAAATTAGATTTTAATTCGGGCGAACGAATTAATTTTGAATTAATTCGTGAGTGATTTTAATAGTAATTTTGCTAGGCATTATTATTTAATTAAATTTGATTTAATTAAGTCGCGGCAGAAAATTCTTTAATTCGGAATGTGTTTGCGGGCCCACTTGGATTTTGAATCAAAATGGGGCCCACATCAAGTCACATCATATGTCATTCTCATCACTTTATGTTGATGGAATTTGGTATTTTGTGATGACTTACCAAACACTCAACTTTGAAAAGGTGATACACTTTTTACCAAATCATGTTTTGGTATATGTTTTTATTTTTGGAAAATTAAAAACACAATTCACTTTTCATTCATCTTCTTCTCTCTCTCTTTGGCATGAATATCACCCATTTTCTCTCCACTTGTGCGTGAACCTAGGGTTCATTCTCTTTGATTTTTGATTCAAAAATCTAAAGTGCTAGCACACAAAAGGGTCAACTAAGGTGATAGGGAAACATCCCTTGAGTTTGGAATTCAAAAAGAACAAGCTTGGAAGCTCAACGTACAATTCAAAGGAGAGCTTGGAGCAACTTCAAAGGAGGTAATTTTTTTTTTTCTACACATCCTACCTAGCCGATCAAAGTGATTACTTTCTGCTATCTTACTTTGTTTATTCACACATCTTTTATGCTTAATAGATCCTAGGTTGTTGTTAGAGAACCCAACATATCGAAGGTCTAAGGAATTGTTCCGTGCTGAACTCAATGAGGGAGAAGCTGTCAGCACTCATATTTTGAACATAATGGAATAGATTCGATATCTGGAATGACAGGGCATTGTATTTGATGAACGACTGGGCCGTAATTTGATTATGTCTTCTTTGTCTGGTTCTTATGTTGGTTTTGTATTAAATTTCCATATGCATTTGATGCAAGACACAAACAAAGAACTTTATAACATACTACGCACAGCGGAGCAAGATTTGAGGAAATGCAACCCCACACTGTATCTCCATGGTGGAGCTGGCTATTCAAAGACTTTTGGGAAGTCAAAGAAAATAAAGATGGGGAAGAAGAAGATTACAAAAAAGAACTCCAAGAAGCGTAAAGGCGAAAAATCGTAAATAACTCGTGACCAATGCCTGCATTGTAAGAAGTCTGGACACTGGAAGAAGGACTATCTAGAGCTGATAGGAAAAGCAGGACCCTAATGTATGCTTTGTATTTTTCCAATTATTGACATCTCATTAGCCTTAGATGCAAGTAGTGGATGAGTGTTAGACACTGGCAATCCTACTCATATTTGCAACTCCCTGCGGGAATTAAAGGTAAAGAGAAGGCTGAATAAAGGGAAGATCCGACTTAGAGTTGGTAATGGCGAGACATTGGATGTTAAAGCCATAGGAAATGTTGATTTAAATCTCTCTAATAGTTGTAAATTAGATTTACGAGATTGTTATTATGTACCCCCACTTATCATATAAATAATATCACTTCCAATATTAGATAAAGAGGGTTATAAAATAAACATTAAGGATGAAACTTTATGTTTATATGATAAAGATAATTTATTGAAATGTGAATGTTCTTTATCAAACGGTCACTATGTTTTGGAAATATATAGAGATGTTTTAATTTGGAGGAAAATACAAATAAGAAATCTGAATTATGGCATATGAGATTAGGCCACATAGGTGTTAGACGTCTATCCAAATTGTAAATGATGGTTTGATTGAAAATCTTACCTTACATCCTTATCTGATTTGTGAGTCATACATCCAAAGAAAGATGACAAAGGCCTCATTTCTAGGTGTTGGACACCATGCTGGAGATTTATTGGAACTAATACACAGCGATGTGTGTGGTCCATTAAATCATATCGATCATGATGGTTCAACTTACTTCGTAACTTTCACGGATGACAAGTCTAGATTTGGATATATCTATTTGAAGAAACATAAGTCGGAAACATTTAACAAGTTTAAAATATTCTGAAACAAAGTAGAAAAATAAACCAGTAAATTCATCAAATGCCTTCGGACAGATCAAAACGGTGAATACATGAGTGAATAATTCACAAATTATTTAAAGAAGAATGGAATTCTTGCCCAATATAGCCCACCAGGAACACCTTAACATAATGGAGTGTCTGAGCGTAGAAATTGTACTTTATTGGATATGGTGCGAACAATGATGAGCTATACAGATCTTCATTATTATCTTTGGGGTTATGCTTTACTAACTGCTGTCCACATACTTAATAGGGTTCCATCAAAATCTATTTCTATAACCCCCTATTAGATATGGTTCGGTAGAAAACCAAGTCTTAGGTATTTAAAGATTCGGGGTTGTCCTGCATACGTTAGAGTTGCGCAGCGGGATGAACTAGCACCCATGGGGTATAAATGTAGGTTCGTTGGATATCCTGATAATTCCATGGGATATCAATTCTACTATTCTGAGCAATGAAATGTATTTGTTGTTCGTTTTGCTACTTTTCTTGAAAATGAATTTTTGAGAGAAAGTATGAATTATATAGAGGTTGAACTTGATGAGTTTGATCCCAACATTAAGGAACTTGAGATGGAACCAGATATCCAACTAGGTGAATGATCTTCAACACAGGTTCTACGTAAGTCAAATAGAATATCAAAGCCTCTTGAGAGATTATTTTTAACATCTGATGTGAGCCTTGATGTTCTCATATTCGAGGAAACAGATCTGACTATGTATAAACATGCGATATTATATATCAATTTGGGGAAATGGCATAATGCCATTAAATTTGAGATGGATTCTATGCATGACAATCAAGTCTGAGACTTAGTTAAACTTCCTGAAGGAGTTAAACCTATAAGTTGTAAATGGGATTCTTTTAGCCCATTGCTGCATAGGTTGACTATGATTAAACTTTTTCACTAGTAGCCATGCTAAAATCTATTAGAATTCTCTTAGCCCATTGCTGCATATCACGACTATGAGATATGACAGATGGATGTGAAAACCTTTTTCCTAAATGGATTCTTTGAGGAGAATATCTATATGGAAAAACTAGAGGGTTTCGTATCCAGTGAGACTTCAAACTTGGTTTGTAAGCTCCAAAAGTCTATTTATGGACTTAAACAAGCATCCCGAAGCTAAAATCGTCATTTTGATGAGATAACTAGATTATCATGAATCATCAAGAACGAGGAAGAACCATGTGTTTATAAGAAAGTTAGTGGGTGCATGATAGTTTTCCTAGTCTTGTATATAGATGACATCCTTATCATATGAAATGATATAGGATTGATGCAAAGTGTGAAAGCCTACCTTTGTAAGAACTTGTCCATGAAATATATGGGTGGAGCTTCCTCTATATTAGGTATAAGGCTCTACTGGGGAGTTAGAAAGCTTATTAAGTTGTCACAATCGATGTACATAGATAAGATGTTAAAAAGGTACGGTTTTATCAATGGTAAGGCAGCAAATATACATTTCTGATATGACATACATCTTTCGAAAAAAATGACACCTCAGACTGAGGAAGAGAGAATTAGAATTTCTAATACGGCAACAGACTGAGGAAGAGAGAGTTAGAATTTCTAACATGCCGTATGCTTCTTGTATTGGAAGCATAATGTATGCTATGTACTAGACCTGACATTAGTTTCGGCGTCAGTGTGACTAACTGATATCAATCTGATTCAGGTAATGATCATTGGACAGCCGTGAAACATATCCTAAAATATCTTAAAGGTACTAAGGATAAGTTTCTGATATATGGAGAAGATGAGCTACAAGTTAACAGTTACACAGACTCCAACTTCCAGTGAGATCCAGATGATAAGAAATCTACAGCAGGTTACATATTGACCTTTAACGGTGGTGCGGTTAGTTGGCGTTGTTCAAAGCAAGGCTCTATAGCGGATTCCACCTCTGAGGCGGAATTTATAGCGGCTTCAAAAGCTGCTAAAGAAGCTGTATGGATTAGAAATTTTATCACAGAACTTGGCTTTGTACCTAGCATTGCGGATTCGATCCCAATGTACTGTGATAATAGCATATCCATCACGCAGGCTAAAGAGCCGATGTCGCATTCCAAGTCTAAACACGTGGAAAGAAAATACCGAGTAATTAGAGAGATTATTGAACACAAAGATATAGTGGTCTTGAAGGTTCAAGAACTAGACAACATAGCATATCCGCTTACAAAGGCTTTACCTCTTAAGTTATTCGATAAACATGTGGAGGAGATGGGACTGCGGTACCATCCAGATTGACACTAAGCAAGTGGGAGTTTGTTGGATTTGGTGCTTGTAACGCCAATCCGGACATTGTATTGTACATTTTATTATTTATTAATAAAATAACTACATTTTCATTTCATACCTTATTAATGATATTGTCATTATGCGTATTAGATTGATGTATAGATATATTAAGAATAACATCGATTTTAGAATAGTCTTGTAGTAATACTAGACACTAGGTGGTCCGACATTGGGATAAATATTACCATAGTAAATTATTCTTAAACTATAAATATAATCCTAGTCGTTGGTTTTGAAATACGGTCGAATTCCTATAACCTATAAGACTAGCACATGTCGTATATTGGAATTGGAGTTTCAATAGTTTAAACTCGATGTACCATGAGCTTTGGAAACTCGTATAAACGTGTGGGTATTGGTTAGACCAAATACTGAATGACTCACATGTGATTCCTAATAGTTGGAAGTACACACCACCGTCAATATGAATCTCTTCAATTCGATTAGTATATGTAATCCTTTGACTGTAGGATATAATTGATTGTGTGTGAGATCCTCCACACTTTGATGTCTTGTATGTCAAAAATCTTTCATGGTCGGGCCTCTAGATGCTCGTTAGGTGTGGATCGATGCACTCAGTAATCAAGTGCGAAGCAATATAGAATCTATTGGCCTGTATGCGTATCATAAGAGGTTTAGGTATCCATGTTAGTAAAGTCACGATTCTTAAAGCTTTGTCCAAAGTCGATCACCTAGGGTGGATCGCATCAGTTATGAAGAATCATGGATATATCGACATGAGATGTGCGTCTCGGAAACTTAACGGTATATTCTATGTTTCCTAAGCACAACTCGGATAGTTTATGACGGAAGGATTGTTAAACATATGTGATAACCTCGATTTGTATAGGTCGGAAAGGTCGTTCCTGTTCTTCGCGAATTTAGAGGTGGTCGAATTGTGTACATATTAGATAGGCTTATATGACGAACGTATCTGAACTTAGAGAATCCCAATATTAAGTGCACTCGTTGAGCACTTGGGTAGCCGATTAATTTTGATAAAAGATAATATTCGATATTATAATTATCAACTAAGATAATCAAGTGTTATTGGATAACATTGATTATTTACTTTGACCTATTTGAGTCAATTGGATTAATTCAAAATTACACAAATGGCTTAATTGTAAATTCATAAATATCTCTACCATTTGAGGATATTTTGGTAATTCTAAATTTGTAGTAATAGGAGTAAATCTTTATGTCTTGATTTAATTGGATTAAATCAAAGTGGTAGACATTGAACTAATCCATTAAGTAAAAATTATCTTGATTTAATTTACTTAAATCAAAGTGGTAGACAATGAGATAAGTCACACCTAATTATGAATATTTGGATGAATTTAATTAAGCGTACCTAATGTTTGATAAGACATTTATTTATTAAAAATTGTCTAAGTTTTGCTATAAATAGCAAGTTTTAGAAAGATTTTAATTAAGTTTAAGCAAAGTAAAAAATTGTGAAAGCTATACACAAGTATTTCTTAGAGAAAATTAGCTTAAGTTAGAGAATTGTTTAGAGAAGCTTGTGAGGTCTCTATAATATTTCATCTAGGAGAAATTAAGGTTGAATCTTGAAGTGAAGCTTGCTAGCATTGGAATTAAGGTTGGATCTTGAAGAAAAGCTTGCAACACTTTGGAAGTTCTCCCACCATTTCAACAAAGAGAAGAAGATTGGATCTTTGCTTCAAGCTTGCTGGGTAAGTTTAAAATTCTCTGAAGTTATGAAATATGTATGCATGATCACGTAACTTAATGTTGAAATAAGACTTATAAATTGTGTTAGGATACTTTAGAAGTATAAACACAACATACTTGTAATCAGGTCAAATATGTTCATGTTGGACATGAAACAATTAATAAGAGTTTAGAACTGAAGATTAAAAGCTTAGAGCTAAGGTTATTATTCTAGAATCACTTTACCACATTTGGGTGACCTAGAATTATTCACGAGACATTTTTTATTGGGATTCTAATTTAATTTCTGTATTGGATTCAAAATTTACGCAAATGCGTATTTAGATAAATTTATGTTTTTGTAAAAATATTTGATATTTTGAAAAACTTAATTTTAATTATATAACATGTGTTGATGTTGGTTTTGATATTAAAAATTAATTTTGGGTGTTTTTAAAGTGTTTAGTGAATATCGATAGCAAATAGGATGAAATAACCTATTTGCATCAGCTCTCTGGAAAATCCAGAGAGCTGATGCTTTGATGCTTAATAAAGGATCAAATTTAAAAAAAAAAAAAAAGGAAAAAAGAAGAAGAAGAAGAAGAAGAAGAAGAAGGGATGTGGAGGCTGGGAGCTACAGTGCACGCGGCACTGTAGCACGTGACTTCACGTGCGTGTGTCCCTGAGAAGCGTGCTGAGTTTGTTTCCTCCCGTTCTGGTGTAGAAAGAATGTAGAAAGTTTATGGGGGTTCCACAACTGTCTCAACAGTTCAATCCAAAAATTAACATAAGAGTTTAGGATTATCTTATATTTATACTCATAGACGAATATCATTTTTTAATCAATGTGATATGTTTTCATTAATACATATGAATAGTATAATTATTTTTTGAAGAGTGATTAATTTTTTTCTAATAATATTAATCAACTAAATATTTTATTATTATTATTAAAAAAAAAATTATGAAATCAGCCTGCACACCCCTTTGTTTTCAGGTAAAGTGTCTCCGTATCACTATCAATATTGTTGACGCGGCATCATGCCAGCTCAAGATGCAATGTATGTATGTTACCTCTATATATATATATAGTCAAATTATTTTTTTTTAAGTGTGAAATGTCATTTTCATAATTAATTTTTACATATAAAATATTTTCAATTACTATTTATTGAGTGTAAAATATTCATTTTACATAATTTGAATAAACAAATGATAATTATGCAAAAAAAAAAAAAAAAAACGTTTTTTTTTTTTTTTTAAAATAATTATGTGTGGTGGATATTTACCTAACATTGTTTTCATTTTAAAAGAAAGTGAATGGATATAAAAAGTTTGAAAGTTTCATAAAGGTTATTGTTCTCACGCGGAAGCACGGTAGCAATTAAAGTGTGTGTATTTGATATATTTAAAGAGTTTCTCTTTGAAGTACCAAGATCGGTTGGCAATGAAATTGAAACCAAAATGCTCGTTTTAGTTCAATGAATTGGTCATTTTAATCATAAGCCGACAGAATTTTTGTGTTCAAGGAATACTCGAAAGAGTACATGATTCATATACATAATGACACTTGTATCCTGAGTCAATTTCACGAATCAGTATAGAGATGATAACAGATTGGATATAATACGAAAATATAAATATTCATATATATATCCAACTATAATGTATAGGGCTCTAATAAACCTACGGATTTTCACCATACATATATCCGACTGTGATGTATAAGGCTCTAATAAACCCACATATTTTCATTCACAACGGGATTTTTACCTTTATCATAACATGTATGTCAAAATTTGTACTTATACTCTAATACATCAGGTATGCAGACCCCATCCCATAGAGATTTTAAAAAATTTCTCTATACATGTAGGAGTGTGCATCAGTCAGTTCGGTAAGTTAATCATTGATTTTTTAACCGATTCGAAATTATTTGGTTAGGTAAATGATCAACCGATTTAACTATTGTGGTTCAAATTAGTGTCATTAAACGTCAAAACAACATGCTTCAAACAAATCAAACCAGAAAATACCAATCAAACTATCATAAACCCTAAAACATGAAAACTGTAGAAAACCTGGAAAATGCAATGACGAATCCAAGTCGAGATCTCTCTGTCCTTAAGAACTTATTAGCCTCCGTCACAGGTGCTTCACGGATTCGAATTGGCCAATGTTCTCCCAGGATAACTTGGTTGCTTCTTGTTAAAGGAGCACTCCTTAACAAGTGTTTGAACTAAGAAAATGGTGGAACTCTCTCTCAAAAACAAAACCAAAACAAATGACTCTCAAATTCGGATTTATTTTCTATGTCTTGTATTTGGATATGATGCATCTTTTATAAAGCATGGAAGAGTGCCTATAGGGCACCCCTTGGGGTGAGGTGCAACCCTCCAAAGGGTTGTACTCCTCTCATGCACCCATTGTATCCAAAAGACATATATATCCTTAATGAATATTAGAAGAATTTCCAACAACTATATGATGACACATAACCATTAACCAATCAAACCATTATTTTTCGATCGGTTTTGGTTAATTCGGTTATTAACTAGTTCAAAATCTCCACAAATAAAATAACAATCAATTCATTAGTCATTACAAATAACACAATTTAAATTAACACAATCATACCAGTCAGAATCTACACAAATAATAATCCACCGTAACACATTAATACAAATTTATATTTATCAAAAAGACAAACATATATATGTTTAACAACAGAATGCAAATTTAAATTCATCAAAAAACAGTCCACGGCTAAATTCAATAGAGACAAAAAGTAAAAGATTTAATTTCGTTTTAATTACAAATATATATAAAGTCAAATTATGGTTTGTAATTTGAATAATACAAATTTCATAACCTTAACCGAACTGGAAAATCGAAAAACTTAAAATCTTTAACTGAAAAAATCGATTTAATCACAATAATCGAAAAAAATAAATAAAAATTAGAACAATTCGATAAAATAATTAAAACTGATTAATCCACACACCCACATACGCGAGATTTTCCATTTGAAGATTCCGTTCTATTATCTAGTACCTGCCTAGTTCATTGAACTTGTACGAGAGTAAGCAGCCATCACCAACCAACTCAGACGACCACACGTGTGAGGAAATTTAACAGTAACCAGGTGACATTCTTCGCACGTGCAACAAAAAAAAAACACATGTAAATTTGTAATCCAATGTTTTGTGTTGTAGTGTCTCATCGTCCATTAGTCCTTTGCCTCCACTTTCTATTTCTTCCATACTGTACATGGAACGACAACATGGACTTTTGGGGAGAGCTTAAAATGGATGGCTCAGATCACTCACTGATCTTTTGCTGTCAATGATCTCTGCTCGTCTTCTTCCGTCTTTCATATCAATTTGGTAATAACATTCTCTCTATTTTCTTCAATGATTAGGACTCATCTGTGAATATTATATTTCTGTTTTGGGTTCTTGCTGATTTGTTCTTTAAACATGTTTTTGTTAAGGGGATAAGCATCATTGGAGTGAAATTTGAGATAGTTTATATTTTATATGCTTGATCTTGGATACCTCGGGGTGTTTATTGGAAACTGTAAAATTAGTGTAAATGGTTTTTTTTTTTTGGGTCTGGTTTTATATATTATGATGATAAGAAGACTAGTGAGTGTGTTTAAAGGAAGTGGTGTTAGCTTTGTATACGTATGGTGGTTCTTTTGAATTAAATTTTGTTTGACTAAGTTTGAGGTTCAAAGACATATCTAACTTGAAGGTTATGAAGAGGTATGGTTAAATTAACACAATTATGTGAGATGGGTGGTGCTTTAAAGAATTTAAAATATATATGGGTAGCTGTAGTCTTGTGTAATTTTTTTTTTATTAGAAACTTAGGAGGTTTGTAGAAGATGGGAAAATTTTAATTGTGTAATTAACTGTAGTATTTCTTGGAAACACGTCAGAGACCAAGTTCTTGTAATCATGCAATGTTCCTTCTTATTCGGATGCATTGGATATGTCAGACCTTATATTCCTTAGCTTAAAGGATGTGTTGTTCCTTTGATCTAGATATGTATTGATAGTGGTATTATTATACTTATTCTGCTTATTCTCAGATTGGTTAGAGGCAATTTTTGAATGATGGAGTCTTGTGATTGCATTGATACGCAATGGCCTCCTGATGATCTCTTAGTGAGATATCAGTATATCTCAGATATATTGATTGCTCTGGCGTATTTTTCCATTCCCCTCGAGCTGATATTTTTCGTGCAAAAGTCAGCCTTCTTTCCATACAGATGGGTGCTTATGCAGTTTGGTGCTTTTATTATCCTTTGTGGAGTGACTCACTTCATAAACTTATGGACATTTACTATGCACTCCAAAGCTGTTGCTGTAGTGATGACTCTTGCAAAGATGGCTTGTGCTTTTGTGTCATGTGCAACTGCTTTGATGCTTGTGCACATCATCCCTGATCTGTTGAGCGTCAAAACTAGGGAATTATTTCTGAAGAACAGGGCTGAAGAACTTGACAGAGAGATGGGCCGTATTCTTACTCAAGAAGAAACGGGAAGACATGTTAGAATGCTGACTCATGAAATTAGAAGCACACTTGACAGACGTACAATTCTTAAAACCACACTTGTTGAGCTGGGAAGAACCTTAGGCCTTGAGGAATGTGTGCTGTGGATGCCATCACGAACTGGTACAAATCTAGAACTTTCTTATACTCTAAACAATCAAATACAAGTTGGATATTCTTTGCCAATAAACCTTCCTATAGTCAAGGAAGTCTTTAGTAGAGTTAAAGCAATGACTTTTCCCTATAACTGCCCCTTGGCAAAAATCAAACCGCTTGCTGGAAGATACGTGCCACCTGACATTGTTGCTGTACGGGTACCTCTTTTACATCTTTCAAACTTCCAAATTAATGATTGGCCTGACTTATCTGCAAAAAGCTATGCTGTCATGGTTCTAATGCTCCCTACAGACAGTGGTAGACACTGGCGAGACCATGAGTTAGAGCTTATTGAAGTTGTCGCAGATCAGGTAATTTACGATTTATTCTTTTCTTCACTCTCTTTAATGGGCTGTCTTTGTAAATGACTTTTGGTTTCCCAAACTGTATTGTAACTGTGTATAGGTAAGAATAATCTTTATAAGGATTCCTTGTCTAGAATTCATCTCTTTAACAGAAGAAATGAGAAGTCTCCTCATTGTTTGTTAGATTTGTCCTACACTTCATCCTAAAGCCTGAGTACTTTCTTAGAGTGATAAAGGAATGGTTTGTAGCTTCTCAGCTTTGGCAAAATGGTAAAGGAGTAAGACAGAGGTGTGTTTGATAGTCAATTTCAGTTATCTTAGGTTTTGGTTTATCCTTCAATCCATGTGCAAATGATTACACAGTTTCTAGGCAATAATCATACGGATTCTGATATTGCATTGACGGTATTACTCTACTTAAGGCCACATGATTAAGTCTTGCAGTTACTCTTTCTAACAAGGAATGCAACATTTTGTTTGGGTTGACATGTTAAATTTGCACTTAATATAATAATGCAGCCAACAAGCATGAATGTCTCTATTTTCCTCTCTGGAGCTTCCCCAGCTTTGTAAACTACCCGTAAAAGATTTTTATTTTTTCAAAAACATGAGAATAATGTATATTATAATGGTTTCTTTGAACATTATGATGTACTCCTTATAAAACAATCATCTATCTTCCATACTGTAAGTTGTTTCATTTGTGTGGTATTTATCATATCTTGGTTTTATTTTTTTCATTGCTTTAACAGCTGGTATTCCCTTGTAAATTGCAAAACTTAGAATTGTTTCTTTAGCATGTTCTCCGGCCTCAAATTGTGTTTGATAATCATGCAGGTAGCTGTTGCTCTTTCACATGCTGCTATTATCGAGGAGTCTATGAGGGCCCGTAATCAGCTCATGGAGCAGAATGTTGCTTTAGATTTGGCTCGTCAAGAAGCAGAGAAAGCAATCCATGCTCGCAATGATTTCCGTGCTGTAATGAACCATGAAATGCGGACTCTGATGAACGCACTTATTGCATTGTCTTCACTTCTTTTGGAGACTCAACTAACTCCAGAGCAAAGGGCTATCATAGAGACAGTTCTAAAGAGTAGCAACCTTTTGACAACACTAGTTGATGATGTTTTAGATCTTTCCCGACTTGAAGATGGCAGCCTACAATTAGACAATGGATCATTCAATCTTCATGTAGTTTTGAGAGAGGTAATCATTTCCAATTCTGTACTTCAAAAATTTACCAACAGAGCTGGAAATAAGCTTGCACCATGCTGTTTTGGTATGCATGTGTCTGGTTCACATTATTAGTTTTATTGTCTGTAATTGCAGGTCATCAAGTTGATAAAGCCTGTTGCATCTTGTAAGAAGTTAGCCATGACTTTGATAATGGCCCCAGAATTACCTACTTATGCTGTTGGTGATGACAAACGGCTAATGCAAACAATTTTGAATGTTGTGGGTAATGCTGTAAAGTTTACAAAGGAGGGTTATGTTTCGGTCATAGCTTCTGTTGCAAAACCAGAGTCATTAAGAGACTGGCGATCACTTGAATCTTATCCGGCAACAGCTGATGACCACTTCTACCTACGTGTACAGGTTGCCCTCAAGTGCATTTGGCTTTCTATCTGTTTGTTTCATTTGGGTTTTTTGTTAGTCATGTTCTTTATTAACCCTGTAATGTCTGTTGCTGCACTGCAGGTTAGTGATTCTGGTTGCGGTGTTCCTCCACAAGACATTCCACATCTTTTTACGAAATTTGCTCAGTCTCGAGGTAGTTCCAGCCGAAGCAGTGGCGGAGCAGGACTTGGACTTGCCCTTTGTAGACGGTAGTATCGTAAAATTATGTATTAGAACATACCAAAGAGGGTCAATGTTTTTGCTTGCATTAAAATTTTCTGACTTTTGCCTATGATTGAATCAGGTTTGTACATCTCATGGGAGGTCACATTTGGCTCGAGAGCGAGGGCGTTGATAAAGGAAGCACAGCTACAGTTGTTGTCAAACTGGGGATCTGCAACAAGTCTGATTCATCCATAAACCCAGTTGCACCGAAAGGCAGAGCAAGTCATGGAAGCGCGGAGCTCACCAGACATAAACCAGTATTTAGGGATAATGATCGAGCAGCATCCAAGTCGCGTTATCAAAGAAGTCTTTAGGTACCAGTAACGGCGGATAGAGTTTCGATGCAATAAAGAGGAACTATGCGTCCCGAATGCACCACTCATCTACAGAGAATTAAGGATTATTATCCAGCACAAGAATTGGATTATACTATGGTACTACAAGACTATATTATAGGCTTGTCATTAGTCCTTTGCTTTGGCCAAGTTTATTGTAAGGAAGATATTAATAGGTTTACAGATTCAGCTGTATGCTTGATAAAATGACATGATTCAGAGAATTATATACCACGGTTTCTTATCATACAACTTATTCATCTGTTATTCTCAAAAACTCAAGTCTACATAATTTGTAATTGGAGCTAGTCTAGAGGGAAGTTATGCTCAAGGTTAAGGTTAGCCATAATTAATGCAATAGTATAAACTCATGTATTAATTACATGACTTAGAATTGCATCGATATTTCGACATCTTTATTTTTATCCAGGAATATAATACGGGTAACATGGGAGAAATCTCTATTTTTACCCGAGAAATCTTTAGAATTACTGTTACCACTACTTAGTTTTATCATCAATTCCCGACCTATAATTCTCTTGTAAAGGAAAATCATTGCTATCCTGGTCCAGTCATTATAAAAAGAAGCTAATAATGGGAAGTCGAGCCCCAACAGTCATTACCTACCATGATCAATCATTTAATCAATCGAAACAGAAACTTGGGAAATGCTCTCGCATGTAAAAATAAAAACCAGTCAACAAGAAACAAAAAATTAGAAATAAGCAAATACAAAGAAACTTTGATATTCAAGTAACAAGGTCCAAAAGAAACTATAAAGAACATTGGTTTAACAAAACCTACTCTGCCACAGTTACTGAGGACAGGCTCTCTAGTGTCAAAATCCATCATTACTTTGTTAGGCGTTTCACTTCTTGGATTTTTTTTGTACCCTGCAAACAAGGGAAAAAAGATTACAAAATGGAAGAAAATTCAGCTTCATTTTAATATACTCTTCACAATAAATACTTACACAGTTGACTGAGATGCAGCAGCAGGTGGTGCGGTTGTTGGTGCTCCTCCTCCAGGCCCCTGTGCATAGACGGAGTACTTGGCTGTTAGTACAAATTTGCTTAAAACAGCAGTGTAAAAAAATCACAGCGGACATAATTGGAATCATATTCACATGAGTAACAAGACACGATATATTTGTAAATACCAATTGGAGAACAACAATTATTTGCAAAGAAAACATTGTCACAGGATTTACCAAAACAAGTATTTATTTGTCTCACAGAACCTCACAGCGGACGTATATTCAAAGCAATTACACTAAAATAAAAATAAAAATAAAAATAAAAACTGGGTACTATCAGTTTTACATGACGTAAACACTGCACGGCTATCATGTTGTGAGGTTTGTGAGTCAAATTGTCATATAATCTATTATCCATGTCAATGTTTCTGCTCTGAGTTCCTATATTATACACTAACAAAACTGTTACCTGGGCTAAACGTTCCTCCCTCCTAGCAATTTTCCTCTCCCTGCTGGCCTTGTTCTTTGCCCGCTTAGCCTCAAACTGGTCGGACAAAGTTTTCTCCCTAGCCTTCTCAGCCTTGGACTTGTGGATGCTCTCCATCAAAACTCGCTTATTCTTAAAGACATTACCCTTCACCTTCATGTACATGTCGTGATACATATGTTTGTCAATCTTCTTTGCTTCCCTGTATTTGCGAAGCAAGCGCCTGAGAACACGCATCCTTCTCATCCACAAGATTTTTGTTGGCAGTCTTGCTTCTCTTGTACCTTTACGCTTACCTGGAATTGGAAAGCAAAACTAATTATTATTCCATTGAAATATCTTGACAATGAAAAAATAAATATTAGCAACCAATTTCATTGCTTAGAACACCAGTTTAGCAATCTATCTACAACCTCAAATTTTGCTAAGGCATCTACCCAAACATAACAGTCCTGAAACAAAAAATTCAGCTGCAAATTTACAACAAAGTCATTTTCTATAATGGACTGAAAAATACCATATCCAGAATGCCGACCCTTCCTCTTAGCTTCCTTCATGCGTCTTGCTCGTGACCGGGAGTGAATCTTGGTTGGTTTTTTAATGATAAAACCATCCTTGACCAGCTTCCTGATGTTCTGGCCTGCAATTTGAAAACACATACACATCAATAAAAAGTAATCAAAAGAGAAACAAAAAATCTACAAACTTTCAAATCATATAACTAATATTTGGGACTTATCCCCAGAAAATTAAAAATATATGCTCCATACTTGACAGCATCATACAAATTATCAAAGCAAGCGTGAATACAGAAAAGGGCATAAACATGATAATATCACAGATACAATCAATAAGCACCATGTCCTATAGTAGAATGCATAGTTGTCAAAGGTGTCTCGAGCTCAGGCTCAAACCAATGCGCTCATGAAAGGTCCAATGTTCTAAAAAAATGCTAGGGGTAGGTGTACAGTGGAGGAGCGTCCAGCGCCTTAGTGTTGTTAGAGGCGTACTGAGGCGCGCCTCGAGGAAAGAATCTAACTGGTCGAGGCGACTCCAGCGAGGTGCAGTGAGGCGCGTGCATCATGGTTTTACGGTTTTTTCATCAGTTTTTTTACTCTTTTTTTTTCATCTTTTTTCTGTTTTTCCATTTTCTTTATTTACGATTCTTTCTATTACATTTATGTTTCTTTTTTCTTTTATAGTTCTGTTTTATTTTTCTTTTTTACTCTTTTCAATTCTGTTTCTCTTTTCTTCTTTTTTTCATTTTCTTTATTTATAATTCTTTCTTTTACATTTGTATTTCTCTTTTACAGTTCATTTTTTAAAACTTTTTTAGCTTTTTTTCTTTATTTACGATTCTTTCTTTTATATTTTCTTTATTTACGATTCTTTTTTCAGTTATATTTTTTCAGCAGATGTTTTTTTAGTGCTTGTTGTTTTTTATTTTCTTGAACTTGAACTATGCATAATTTTAATTACGCTTGTTTTTATTATTTTCTTGCATTTGAAGTTTTGAATTGTGCATATTTTGTCAAGTATTATGAATTAGACAAGTAGAAGTAATATAAAAGTAGAGTATATTTCAAAATATTATTATCTATTTATTATTATTTTTTATATTTACAAGTTAATGATGCATATGTTACAAATTTAAAATTATTCTTAATAAATGTGCGCCTCGTGTCTGTGAGGTGTGCGCCTCGCGCCCCTCGCCTCGCTTTTCTGGCTCTGATCGCCTTGGTGCGCCTCTCGCCTTTAACAATCTTGCTTGGCCTTCTAGGCACAAAACGTTAAGCAGTAGGTGTACAGTGGGAGAGAGCGCCTAACCAAGGTTGTTAAAGGCGAGAGGCGCACCGAGGCGATTAGAGCCAGAAAAGCGAGGCGCGAGGCGAGGAGCGCGAGGCGCACGCCTCACAGACACGAGGCGCACGTTTATTAATAATAATATTAAATTTGTAATAAATGCATCATTAACTTGTAAATATAAAAAAATAATAAATAGATAATAATATTTTGACATATATTCTACTTTTATATTACTTCTACTTGTCTAATTCATAATACTTGACAAAATATGCACAGTTCAAAACTTCAAATTTAAGAAAATAATAAAAACAAGCGTAATTAAAAATATGCATAGTTCAAGTACAAGAAAATGAAAAACAACAAGCATTAAAAAAAATGTGCTGAAAAATATAAGTGAAAAAAGAATCGTAAATAAAGAAAATATAAAAAAAGAATCGTAAATAAAGAAAATGACAAAAAATAAAGAAAGAAGATGAAGAAAGAAACAAAGCTAAAAAAAGTTAAAAAAAAAGAACTGTAAAAGAGAAAATGAATACAAATGTAAAAGAAAGAATTGTAAATAAAGAAAATGAAAAAAAAATGAAGAAAGAAACAGAAACGAAAAAGGTAAAAAATAAAAATAAAACAGAACTATAAAAGAAAAAAGAAACATGAATGTAAAAGAAAGAATCGTAAATAAAGAAAATGGAAAAATAGAAAAAAGATGAAGAAAGAAACAGATTTGGAAAAAAAAAGAGTAAAAAAACTGATGAAAAAACCGTAAAACCATGATGCGCGCGCCTTGCTACGCCTCGCGCCTCACTGCGCCTCACGTCGCCTCGCCTCAAGCAGCTGGATGCGCATCGGTGATCGCCTCGTGCGCCTCTAACAACACTGCGCCTAACACACTTAAGCCTTTCAGGTAGTGCCTATAAGGACAAACTAGGGGATGCTAGGCGGTTTTATTTTTTATTCAAAAAATTAGAAAAATATAAATAAATTTGGGGAAAAATTACAGACTCGCCCAAGCAACAGCCTAGACCCTTACGACCTACCTAGAACCGCCTAAGCAACTGTCTAGAACCGCCTAGCACACCGTTTTCATGCATAAACGAAACGGCTAGACACTGCCTAGCGCCTAGGCCATTTTTAGAATAGTGGAAAGGTCAGGTGAGACAACCCTTATCAGGCGCACACCTTACAAAAATGGGTGAGAAAAACCCTACCCTAATTGAACAACCCAATTTGAAATCAAGTTGTATAATATTTCTTTAATAAATTAAGATGGGTTTTGAGATGAGCTTTAAATTTCAACTAACACATTAATTTATATTATCAGTATTTGTATTATTATTATCATTATTTCATATATTTTCAATTATTTTTATTTGTTTTAGTTGATTGGATACTTTTTTTTTTTTACAATTTGTGCATCACCTTCATTAACACGCAATTTGCGCCTTGAAGCGCACGCCTAGGCCCTAAGACCCATTGCGCCTTTAACAACACCAGTAGAATGGTCTGATGTGGTTGATAAAGATCAACACACAAACTATTTAACTAAATTGAATAAAGTAATTAACTTCCTAATACCAAAACAAAAAAAAAAACAATATGATTAAATTCAAGTATTAACCTTTCGGAAAAAATAAACATATCAAACAATTATGTCCCGTCATTCGGTATAAAATGAAAGCTCTCACTCTCAGTTAATTTTCTTTTCCTCCCAATTTCCAGGAGAACACTAACAGAAGTTGCACGTAATTAGGTACACTGCTTCATTCAAGCTAAATCAAATTAATCCCACATAGTAAAATAGTCAATTATCATTAATCGACTATTAATAAAGAGCCCAAATAACTAAAAATAACTTATTTAGCTTTAAATATCAAACGACAAAAATAAAATAAAATAAAAGACTATAAAGGATTAGTTTTAAAAAAACAGAGAGAGAGAGAGAGAGAGAAACGAACGTGAATTGGCCATGGAGATTTCGTTGACTCATTTGGATCGAGCCATACCTTCCCTCTGCCGCACTTGAGCACGCTCGCTGCGAGCCGTTTCTGGAGCTTGTGCGATACCATTAGTGTCCCTCTTTTGCAGCTTCTAAGATGATGAATGAAGATTTGTAAATGTGTGATGAAGTTTTATATATTATGGTACCGCTTCTAGGGTTTCCATGTGCTTTGGCTTCGTATTTTTACTTGGCCCTGTTCTTGTTCGGGTTCGGGTTCGGGTTCGGGTTCGGGTTTGGGTCGTTTAAGAAACAGTAATTGGGATGTCCACGTGTTGCAATTTATTGATCATGGATCTTAATATAATAAGTTTGGGCTGAGAAGTCAGATGTGACCACCAGACCCGATAAAAATGGATATTACTAAATGCATTAAAGATGATTCCAACTGCACCCAGACTTCAAAGGGAAAAATTTATATAAGACTGGCCCAATGGATAATAATTATCATGTGTTAGTTATTTTCTCTCTATTGTTTAATTTCAACTTTTATGTATACATAGAATCAGATTCAGGTCCAGATGTGCGGACGATCCAGACGCGATGTTGACTCATAAAATAACATTGTTTTATTGAAGAAAACACGCGTCCGAATCATCCAGATGTTCAGACCTGAAAATCTTCATATATATATATATTGTCCAAATTAAGCAAGTAATGATTGGTGATTGGTAATATGTCAAGTAATGATTGGTAATACATTAAATAAGTATAATACTATAAATTGGATATGGTTATTTCAATGTAAATTTTTGACACAACATGAATCTAATATCTAGATATCAGAACTTAGCTATTTATTTAAATCAATCCAATAGTAGACATCATCATCAAAATCTAGACATCGTTAAATTTGAATTTTAAGTATCTATCATGGATTGATTTAAAACGTAATATTTTGTAATATAATTTATTATTTAATATAAATAAATTTGATTTCTACACATCATTACATTCATACTTTATTTTTATATCCCGAGATATATTATTTATTAATAAAATACATTTGATTTATACACATCATTACATTCATACTTTTTGTTATGTCCCGAGACATTATGTCAAATGAATATCGTTAATCCAAAAGACGTTGTGATTATGCTAGTTAATGATGTTTATACGAATAAGTCTCAAATTAAGTTCTTAGTAAAATGTGATTATTATACGGACAATAATATATCACTCGATCGATATTGTTGTTTGTCGCCTAAATTGACATTTGATGTTAATAAAATGGATGATGAGTCTCATATAATAAGGAAACAAATAATATATATTTTCATTGGTAGATTGAAATATCGAATTCGACCACATAAGCATAAGATCACATAATAATATTATCTAAGATCATTGATCTTTGTAATAATACATTAGTGTCGTTATATCCTCTGACATGAGATCACATGTTGACTTGTATGGTAGTACTCATAATTCACTAGTATATCATCATTCGACTAGTCACGTCCTATGAATAAATGTTAGATGGTCTTGAACTAATAACGTACGAAGTCACATGTGCTTCATGAAGGGATTCGATAACTTTGATAATAAAAGCCAGAGATGCTCCAAAGAAACTCAAAAATGTGGATACAAGTTATTGGCTAAAGCAGTTGATATCTTAGAGATATGAAATCCACAAGATCAAGTTTTAAAATATATCGAGTGGCAAAGATTGACCTAATCATGATCCCAGACTCAATAAGGAACATAAGTATCATAAAGGAATTAAATGACATGCTTGAAGTGTATTGTAACAGGTCATAGTTTTCCCACTTCATTCATCGACTATGGGTCATGACATGTTTATATGCGTTTACTAATGGTCAGTGAGATATCATATAAATGAAATATTAAAGAGTTAATATCATCATATTGCTACTCGATAAAGAACCTAGGACGGTCGCACATATAGTTCCCGTCTATATTACAAATTCAATGATGTTTATTAAAAGCTATTAAGTTATTATTTTGGCTATTAATATGAAAATTAGATTTCAAATTAAATAAGATTTCTTAATAAGATTACGACATACGAAATATTTCAGAAATATTATTTGATTAATAAATTTGAAATATAAAATTAAATTTTGATTTAATTATTGAAATAATATTTGACGTTTATATTAAATAAATTAAATTTAATTAAATATGTTTTTAATTAATCTTTAATTAGAATTAAGTAAAATAAATTAATTGATTAATTAATAGTTAATTAATCATGTGGCCAAAATAATATTTAATCTATTGAGCTTTATTTAGTGGGCTAATACCCTAATTAATTGAAGTCTTAATAAGATTAAATAGGAAAGTTTTATATAATAATGAAGTCTTATTTAATTTATTTTCCTAATTTAATTGGGGAAAAAATCTTAAAGAGACCAAATTTGATTTGGAGAGATCTTAGATTGTCCTTATTGTTTTAGGATATAATTTAGGCAAACCCTATGTGATTTAAAGTCAAGAATTTTGGCTAGGGGGTATGTGGATGCTGGATTTCGGCCGAGGTCCACAATCGAGAATTTGTAGGTTGGGGGCACTAGTGATCCTGCAAAACAAAGGTAGAGTGAGCGGGAGTAGACTACCCACCGGTGTGGTAGGTGCCGGGGGCACTCCGACGCTCAAGTCAGTAGTATGAAATGAGCAGTAAAAATGTGAAAGCAAGGTCTGATGTTACCTTGAATTCTTTGGGTTGCCGTGAGGGCGGTGGTAAATGTATAAGGGGGATGGAGAACTCTGAGAGAGCTAGTGTCAGAGAGCAGGGGCTTGTAAGAAATGAAGCCTGAATTGAAGAACTCTGAGTTGAATGACCTCTTTAGCTTGAATCATGCTTCCATTTATAGGCCAAGAAATACTGCCTTTTTAGTTGGCACATGGAGGTAAGTCCCACAACGTGATCAAGATATAATTATTTAGTGATCAAAAATCTCAGCATGTGGAGGATATATGTTATGTTTAGTAAAAGAGGGAAATAATTGGTAATGATTTAAGGTATGTTTATATTCTGTTTCTTGGTTTGGCTTTGTGTGTGTAGCCTTATATGCAAATAGTATAAGGTTTTGGGTTCTGCTTTGGGCTTTCCAGAATAGTGTTAAACTCTCTAAGCTGGGCCTCAGTCTATGGGTTTCATTGGTACTTGGGTTCGAAGAAAAGACGAATTTGCCCCTGGCCCAATTTTGGTTCGTACAGTTTATCCCATACTCTCTAAGTCAAAAAGTCTTTTGATTTAGAGAGTATTTCTATATATGTGTCTTATGAAACAAAATGTAAGAGCATGTGCATAGCTGTAAGCATTACCTTCTATCGTCTGTTGTCAATATACGGTTCAACATGGTTGCCAAAGTTTCTTATATGGTTCATGTTTGAGGAACTTGATTCGACATGATTCTATATTAGTTCCCTGGTAGACTGAACATGAGGAAGATTTGGGAGCACATGACTTGAGTCGTCTGGACCGAGAGTAGTCCATGTCTTCTTTTTGACTCGACAAAAGTCTATAAGGGATGTTCCTTATCGATTGAACCATTTAAAAGTTCAAGAGATATTTCATTCGACATAGTCGTATGAACCGTAGGAGGTTCATTTCTTCAAACGACTCGTCGTGAGTCTTATAGGGATGTCCTCAGTCGACTGAATCAGATAAAGTTTCAGGATTATCATTCATTCGACAATCATCGTATGAAACATAGGAGGTTCAAATAGTCAAATGACTCGACGTGAGTCTATGGGGGATGTCCCCAGTCGACTGAAACAGATGAAGTTCCAGGATTATCATTCATTCGACAATCGTAATATGAAACATTGGAGGTTCAAATAGTCAAATGACTCGACGTGAGTCTATGGGGGATGTCCCCAGTCGACTGAAACAGATGAAGTTTCAGGAGTATCATTACATACGACATACGTCGTCTAGATTGTGAAAGTTCTAGTCTTAAACTTGACTCGACATGAGTCTTATGGGGGATGTCCCCAGTCGGCTGAACCAGACGAAGGTTCAGGAATTCATTTCATACGATTAGTGTCGACTGGACAAAGGAAGTCCAGCTCTTAACTTGACTCGATATGAGTCTCATGAGGGATGTCCCGGGTCGACTAAACCAGATAAAGGTTCAATAGTTCATTCCATACGACAAGTTTCGACTGGACAAAGGAAGTCCATCTCTTCAACTTGACTCGACATGAGTCTCATAGGGGATGTCCCCGGTCGACTGAACCAGATAAAGGTTCAGTAGTTCATTCTATACGACAAGTGTCGACTGGACATAGGAAGTCCAACTCTTCAACTTGACTCGACATGAGTCTCATGGGGGATGTCCCCGGTCGACTGAACCAGACGAAGGTTCAGGAGTTCATTCCATACGACAAGTGTCGACTGGACAAAGGAAGTCCAGCTTTTTACTTGACTCGACATAAGTCTCATGGGGGATGTCCCCGGTCGACTGAACCAGATGAAGGTTCATGAGTTCATTCCATACGACAAGTGTCGACTGGACAAAGGAAGTCCAACTCTTCAACTTGACTCGACATGAGTCTCATGGGGGATGTCCCCGGTCGACTGAACCAGACGAAGGTTCAGGAATTCATTCCATACGACAAGTGTCGACTGGACAAAGGAAGTTCATCTCTTAACTTGATTCGACATGTTGAGTCGAAAAATAACCGCTTCCTCTGGTGTTCTATTGATTTCATGTCGAATGCTTGGTCCGAATATAAGTTGTGTCGAAGTCTTGTATCTAAGGTTATTCTATATGTTGTGCCGAGTGGCCAACTTCTTTGTGCAAATTCCATAAATGTCGTGTCGAGAGGCTATAAGTATGGTACCTATATTTTCTTAGGTACTATGTCGAATGGAGGGTAGATAGTGAATCAAGCCCTCTTAATTGATGTAGTGTCGAATGACTACATTACATGTATTTAGATTTCTGAAGTTGTCGTGTCAAATGAGGAAGGCACTCGTGAAAAGCATTTTGTTGATGTTATGGCAAGTGAGTAGCATCTGATTGAGACTAGACAGTTTGTAATTCTTTTCTCCATTCGACGATACCTGATTGAAGGATCCTAGAACTTCCATGTGTCATTAAATGCAGTAAAACCTAAAGCAAATCACGAAGCACGTTTTTGGCGGGAGAATGAGCGCCAAATTGTAGTATAAAGGGAGAGCTTATGGGTTCATTTGTTTCATTCGCAAAGATCCACAATTGGGAGAGAAAAGCTTCAACTTCTAAGGTATTCTTCAAACTTTCCTCTTGTTCTTCATTTCATTGAATGTTCATAGAGTAGATTCAAGTTATTCTTAGCCATTTTAGGTTGTTTGATCTCCTGAGTCGTATGTTGTTTGGAGGAATTTTGTTTGTAAAGTTGAGCAGGAGTTTGATCTTTAGGAAATCTGTTTTCTAGGAATTATTTATTTGTATGTTGTTTATAAAAATATGTCGAATGGAGAATCCCTAGAGGGCTTAGGAGCACAAATAGACAAATATGTAGAAGAATCATCGAGTGGGTCGAGTGAAGATAGATCTCTCAGGGACTGGTCGCGTCAACTGCTTTCTGAGGAAGAGCCTGTTACTGTATTGTCGCGTGAAATTCCCTTGGATGCTATACCAATTAGGACTATATCCACAGTGGGAGAGTCGAGTGAGACAGTTAGTACTAGTGAACCAACGAACTTGCTGAATAAGAATCCTGCTAGTCGTATGACAGAAAGATCACTGAGGGAATTAGGTGTAAGTATAGATTCCCTAATTCTATGGAATTGAAAACACCCTTGCCGACTGAAAGAATTGATTACAAAATCCCCGGATGGATTGGGTTTTATGTACGACCGTTTGCAGATGGGCTCAGATTCCCTATTCTGAGGTTAGCTTGGGAAGTTTTGGACCATTATGGGATTGCTCATTCACAGTTGATGCCAAACACTTGGAGGATCTTGATGTCGATTGAATGTTTGGCTTTTGAGCAAGGAGTATATTTTGAGGTGAAGGATGTAGTATATACATACTACCTAAAGGAGCATCTAACTGAGAAAGGGAGATATACTATGTATCTTCGTCGAAAGAAGGAACAATTAGTAATGGGGCTTCCAACAAATGATAGGGGAAATTGGCAGTCAGACTATTTCTTTGTGAGGGGTGAGGGTGTATTTGGGTCGGCTGGAATGGGTCGTATCTTAGAGTATTGGAGTTTGATTAGTGAGTATCATCTCTTTTTACTTGTGACATATTAAGAATGTGATTGTCGTATTAAGTTAACATGGGTATTATTTGTTATGCAGGTCCGTTTCGAAACAGATTGTTCGACAGAACCCCCCAGATTTTATCTAATACTAAAGCTCTTCTGGCTCTTCTCGTCGAACAACGAGATTGGAGAATAGTCTTGGTAGAGAAGAGATTAAGAGCAACTTTAGTGTAGAAAGAAATCTTCGAATCAGAAGGTATATCTACCCCTTTGGCACTTTGTAAACACGTATTGGAAGTCATCTAATGTACTTGGTCGATTCGAGCATTGTATGGAAATGTATTATTTATAAAGCCTTTAACTCCAAAGGAAATTTTATGTGCAGTGGATATAATGTCAGGACCCGTTAAGGTATCATCTATTGATGAATTGAAGAGTCGTAAGAAGGCAATGAAGCTTAAGATTAATGAGCCACCAGAGGTGGAGGTCCCGAAACTACAGCAGGTTGTGTCGACTGAAACTCCCATGATTAAAGGGCAGTCGACTGAAATAGTTGTCAAAGGGGGAAAGAGGAAAGCGGTTGAATTTGAAGAAGACATTGATAATATAATTTTCAAGATTCCATCAGGGTCGTCTGCAATTTCGGACCCATCAAGCCTTAACCCTTTCATCAAGAAGCTTTTGTTGGAGGAGGATGAACAAAGGCTATCAAAGATTGGCCCTGTCGAGACAATGAAGAAGGCGGCGGCTCTAACTTATCAAGTAAGTAAATAAACAAAAAAGTGTTTTATTACAGTTGTCAAATAAAATCTAACCTAATATTTTTATTTTAGGCAATGGAATGCAACTTATTTATGCAGCAATATGTCGAATCAAATCAGATGAAGCAAAGTGAGATGGAGAAGTCGGTTGTGGCGATGAAAAAGGAGATGGCAGAGATGAAATCAACACTTGAAAAAAATAATAAAAAGATGGAAAATGAGTTGAAGGAGGTTAAGACTGCTCTTAAGTTGGAGAAGGAAGTTTATGAGGCTACAATAGAAGGGTATAAGGATGCATTCGACAATGTGAGGAAGGAGAATGGACAATTGATTGAGCAGCTTGAAAGGGATTGCTCTTGAATCCATGATGAAAGAACGAAGCAATCTGATGAAGGATTTCCTTGAAGGGAATACCGTCGCATGGGAACCTCAGAAATGGATTCGAGAGTATGACCGACTATTGGCAGGAATTTCTTCCTCCAACGAAGGTGATGTGGAAGGGAAGAGTGAAGAAGTTGACTCCAAGTGGCTGAGAAAGAAACTCTGACCGAGGAGGGAGCGGCGAGGATTGGAGTAGAAGAGACGTATAAGAGAATGAAGAAGTAAGTCAAATGGAGGTTGAGCCGGTTGGACAAGTTCAAGAGATTTCTGCATCTGATGTTAACGTTGCTGTTGAATGTATTCCGGAGGAAGAAGCTCCGGAAATTTGAAATACTTGTAATTTTAACTTTATGTAATCGTTTTTTGCGAACAATGAAATAGTTTAATGATATTTGGGGATAAACTTCACACGAGTTCGTTATTTTGTCGAATCATAATACACAAAGTAGTAATCTACAAATTTAAACAAAAGCACGCATACATTACCGGTAGAGTCGTTTAAGGTGAATCGCGTTCCAACTCTAGTCGAACGAATGCACGATCTCTCAATTCATCAATTATCTCCAAGTTTAAATTCATAAGTTGTTGATTCACATCCTCACTAAGCCATTGGTTGCGGGGAGATGGAATGCTCATTTCAGTTGGTATCACTGCTTCTGTTCCGAACGCCAGAGAGAAATGAGTTTCTCCTATTGAGGAACGGATAGTCGTCCTGTAGGACCACAAGACTCCAGGAAGTTCATCCGCCCATGTTCCTTTTGCTATTTCCAACCTTTTCTTTAAAGTGTTTAAAATGGTCTTGTTGGAATACTCGGCTTGACCATTAGCTTGTGGGAAGCGAGGGTTGAAAAACTTAATTTGATTCCCCAATTTTTGCAGAAGTCTTGGAAATGATGGCTGATAAATTGTGAGTCATTATCAGTCACAATCTCTTTGGGTATGCCGAATCGACATATGATGTTCTTCCAGACAAATGATTGAACTTCTTTATCTCGTATCTTGGCAAAAGAGTCTGCCTCAATCCACTTTAAAAAATAATCTGTTAGAGCCAGCATGTAGACTCGTTGTCCATGAGCGGTTGGGAGTTTCCCGACAATATCCATTCCCCATTTCATGAATGGCCATGGGGATAGGATGGGATTTAGCTTCTCATGAGGAAGGTGTGAAAATGGGGCGAACCTCTGGCATTTCTCACATTCTTCGTGTAGTCTGTCGAGTCAGTCCTCATGGTAGGCCAATAGTACCCTGTCGAATGGGCTCGAAGTGCAAGACTACGTCCTTCAGAATGATTTCCACATTCCCCTTCATGTAGCTCTAACAACACATGTTGGGCTTGTTCACGAGTAAGACACTTTAAGTAGGGTCATGTGAACGACCTTTTCAGCAACTGTCCGTTGAATATGGTGAACTTTGCGGCCTGCCTCTGAATTCTCCTTGCTTCAGTTTTATCCTCTGGAAGTAGCCCCCATTGTAAATATTTCACAAGTGGTGTCATCCATGAGTCGTCTGGAGTGATGAAGTTTACCTCCTTGTCATCCTTCCAAATTGCTGGCCAGTTCAAGTATACTACTGGAATAGACTGAGGTTTGTCCCCTTGCATTGTTGATCCAAGAGTGGCCAACGCATCCGCTTGAGAATTCTCACTTCTTGGGACTTGAGTTATCGTTAGTTCTTGAAATGTCGACTGGATTTCTTTCACCTTATGCAAGTAGGATGCCATTTGAGGGTCTTTTGCTTGATATGAACCTTGGAATTGGTTGACAATCAATTGAGAATCTGATTTTACTTCTATCTTCTTTGCTCCAAGTTCACTGGCTAAGCTGAGACCTGCTATTAAAGCCTCATACTCTGCTTCATTATTTGTAACCCCGAAACCACATTTGATTGCTTGTCGTAGTATATCACCGTCAGAAGAAGTGATTACAACCCCTAGATCGCATCTTTTCTTATTACTGGAACCGTCTACTGAAAGCTTCCAAGATGATTTCGCCTGGATTGAATTTACCTCTATATCTGTTGTAATATTTAGGCTGGGACTGAAATCAGCAACAAAATCAGCTAAGGCCTGAGACTTGATTGTCGTTCTGGGTAGATAAGTGATGTTGTGTTCTCCCAGCTCCACTGCCATTTTGTTAATCTTCCAGATAATTCCGGTTTATACAGTATGCTCCTCAGAGGGTATGTTGAATAAACTGTGATTGGATGCCCTTGAAAGTAGGGTCGTAGCTTCCTTGCTTCAATTACTAACGCCAACACCAGTTTTTCCATTTGTGAAATCGGGACTCCGCATCAAGTAATGCCTTGCTTACATAGTAGACTGGAAGTTGTATCTCATTCTCTTCTCTGATCAATACAACACTTACAGCTTGTTCCGAGACTCCCAAGTATAGGAAAAGCCTTTCACTATCGAGTGGTTTCGACGACAAATGGGGAGTTGTCAAATATCGCTTGAGATATTTTAGACCTTCTTCGCAGGCTGTAGTCCATTCAAAAGTTTTTGCTTTTTTAATTGCTGAGAAGAACAAAAAAAACTTGTCTGTTGATTTGGCGATGAATCTGTTTAAAGCTGTAATTCTCCCTGCAAGTCGCATGACATCTTTCGGGCTGGTAGGAGAGGGAATTTCAAGTATGGATTTGATTTGGTCTGGATTTGCTTCTATACCTCGTCGTGTGACAACATATCCCAATAATTTCCCTGAAGCGACTCCAAATGCACATTTAGTTGGGTTCAGCTTCATCTCATACTTGTTCATTATGTTGAATGCTTCTCCCAAGTGCTCTAAATGTTGTTCTGATTTTGAAGACTTCACCAGCATGTCATCTATGTAGACTTCCATTGTTTTCCCAATTTGTTGAGAGAACATTTTATTGACCATTCGTTGGTAGGTGGCTCCAGCATTTTTGAGGTCGAAGGGCATTACCTTGTAACAAAAAATTCCTCTATTGATGACAAAAGCAGTCTTCTCTTGATCCTCTGGATGCATGAGGATTTGATTATAGCCTGAATATGCGTCCATGAAATTCAACAATTCATGTCCGGCTGTAGCATCAACCAATGAATCGATGTGAGGTAGTGGGAACGAGTCCTTCGGGCATGCTTTGTTTAGGTCTGTGAAATCAATACAGACTCGCCATTTTCCATTCTTCTTTCGCACTACTACCACATTGGCTAGCCATTCTGGGAATTGGACTTCCTTGACGGCACCATTCTGAAGTAATTTTTGAACTTCTTCATCGATAATTTGATTCATCTCTGGGGTGAATTTTCTCCTCTTTTGTATGATAGGAGGGTAGTCTGGATCCACATGGAGCTGATGGGTAATCAATCCAGGGTCGATCCCAGTCATGTCTTCGTGCGACCATGCGAATTGGTTGTGTCATTTTTGCAAAAAATCAATCAAGTCTGCTCGTAGCTTGGGGTCTAAGTTTGCTCCTACTTGCGTCTTGTGATCTGCAAGTTCAGAATGAATTTGGAGCTCATCAAGTTCTTCAATACTCGGAAGTGTCGGCTCCAAAGAATGAGGTCTGTTCTGTAATTGCTATGTGGAATGAATTTTGGCATTCAGTGTCGTCTGGTAGCAACCTCTTGAAGCAGCCATGTCTCCCCTTATTTTCTGAATCCCCCATTTTGTAGGGAATTTCAGAACTTGGTGATAAGTGGATGATACTGCTCTCATTTCATGAATCCATGGTCTACCTATGATAAGATTGTAGGCTGATGGACAATCTAAGACTAAGAAAGTAATCATCTTTTTTATTCCTCCTGCGTAGACTGGAAGGATTATTTCTCCCATGATGAATTTTTGTTCTCCAATGAACCCAATTAACACTGTTGTTCGCCTGTTTATTTTCTGCAGCTCGGTTCTCATTTCTGCTAGGGCTGCTGCGAAGATGATGTTGGCTGAAGAGCTTGTGTCCACTAGCACTCGTTTAATCATAAAATTCGCCACTTGCAAGGAAATCACCAAAGTATCATGATGTGGATTCATTTCACCAAAGTCACTGTCGTCTGGAAACTCCATCTTCAGGTCAGTAAACCCCTCCAAGGACATTGTAGAGTGGGGAATGTTCATCATGACTGCCCTGGTATGTCGTTTAGCTGCTGAGTAGGAAACTCCACTGACTTCCGATCCCCCTGAAATGAAATTCACCGTATTGTAAATTGTTGGAGGTGGAATTGGAGCGTCCCCGTGGTCGTCTCTTTCCTTTCTTTGGGCTAAAGTAGATTTTCCTTTCTCTGTAAGTAAATCCCTCAGAAATCCTTTATTCAGTAGTTCCAGGACCTCAACCTTAATACTACGTATTCAGCTGTAGTATGGTCGTAGTCCCGATGGAATTCGCACCATTTACTGGTGTCCTTCTTCTTGGAACTTTCTCTGTTACGTGGGGGCCATCTCACTTCACTCCCCATCTTCTTAAGGACCGAAACCAATTCTCCTGGGGAAATAGAAAAATTATAGTCTGGTAGTCTCGGTTTGTCTACTAAAGCTCCTTCCTGGGCTCTGTATGGTAGAGGTCGTTGATCAAAATCTCTACGGTGGGGTTGATGTGTTTTTCTTTGATGATTCCTCTTATCTGAAAGATGACTAGGTATCATCTTTGCGAACTCTTTATGTCGTTTGGAAGCATGGTAAATCTTTCATTCTGAAAGTTGGAGGAACTGTCTTTCCTTTTATTCCTCTTATCTTCTTCCCACCTGATTTCTATCTGGGCTCGTGCCATGGCTCGGTCCATTGTGTAGCATCAGAATTGGTTACTTTTTTGTAGAGTCCACTCTCAGAGAGTAACCCGTTTCTGAAAGCTTCCACAGCTGTTGGCTGATGAAGATCTGGAATAATCATCCTTTCTTTGTTGAAGCGAGCCACGTAACTTCGCAAGGATTCCCCCATTCATTGTTGGATAGCGTTGAGGTCGTCAGTAGTTTTCTCAAGCTTGTAAGAGCTCGCGAAATGTTCAACGAATTTGTCCGCTAGCTGTTGATACGATTCAATGGATCTGTATGGAAGATTGATGAACCGGGTAAGGGCTGGACCTGCTAAAGTTTCCCCAAATCCTCTGCACATAAGGGTGGCAGTTTAGCCCGCGGCCGGGCCTTAAAATGAAAGCCTGGCCCGAGCCCGGTCCGGGCTTTCCTATTTTGGCCCGGGCCCGGCCCGGCCCGGGCCAAAATTTAAAAAAAAACATATATATAATATGTTTGTATCATTTTTATTTATTTTTAACATTTAAATTGTTAATTTATCAATGAAACTTATGATTTATTTATGAATTGTCTTTGTATATAGTGTAAATATATTTTATATTTATATATTTTAAATTTTTAATTTTTTTTTTAAAATTCGGACCCAAAAAAAAGCCCGGGCCCGGGCTTTTTTTTTATTGGCCGGGCTTGCAAAAGCCTGGCCCGGCCCAGCCCATTGCCACCCTTATCTGCACATCCCAGCCTCCCATTGGTGAGGGGCCAGGCCAGTTGACATCATTTTGTATTTGTAGTGAATAACATGGTCGTCTGGATCAGTGGATCCGTCATACAACTTCATATCTGGTGGACTGAATTTCCGTGGCAACTCGACAGATGTGATGGTCTCCAAGAATGAAGTGTCAGAAACAGTTCATGCTCTGCTTTTCTTATTGCCATTTTCACTCCTGGTAGGCTAGACATAACTGCCTCTTTAAACTCCATCATTTCCCTCCTCATGGTGGACGCAACCTGTTGTGCCTGGTCGATTGGGGAAATTGGTAGGTTCCTCTGGCTGCCACCATTTGATGGATTGTCATCTGCCACTTCGTTGAATGCTCCCAATAGATTAGATGGAATGGCATGGTTTTTGGGTTGATCTGGGGTATTATGATGCTGAGATGTGGATGAAATTAACTCAAACTGTTTTTGAAGGTTTATGTTGGAGTTTCGTATGGTTTGGTTTTCCTCTTCCAAAGCTTGCAATCTATCCTGGAGCATGGCTAGCTGTGATGCTACCGGATCCGGTGTTTGTTCATTGTTAGAAGCCATGAATGATTGTGCTTTTGATAGTTGTAGGATGAGAGATCTTCGCCTGCTATGAATCGCTAGGCCCCACGGTGGGCGCCAAATTGTGGATGCTGGATTTCGGCCAATGTCCACAATCGAGAATTTGTAGGTTGGGGGCACTAGCGATCCTGCAAAACAAAGGTAGAGTAAGCGGGAGAGTAGACTACCCACCGGTGTGGTAGGTGCCGGGGGCACTCCGACGCTCAAGTCAGTAGTATGAAATGAGCAGTAAAAATGTGAAAGCAAGGTCTGATGTTACCTTGGATTCTTTGGGTTGTCGTGAGGGCGGTGGTAAATGTATAAGGGGGATGGAGAACTCTGAGAGAGCTAGTGTCAGAGAGCAGGGGCTTGTAAGAAATGAATCCTGAATTGAAGAACTCTGAGTTCAATTACCTCTTTAGCTTGAATCATGCTTCCATTTATAGGCCAAGAAATACTGCCTTTTTAGTTGGCACATGGAGGTAAGTCCCACAACGTGATCAAGATATAATTATTTAGTGATCAAAAATATCAGCATGTGGGGGATATATGTTATGTTTAGTAAAAGAGGGAAATAGTTGGTAATTATTTAAGGTATGTTTATATTATGTTTCTTAGTTTGGCTTTGTGTGTGTAGCCTTATATGTAAATAGTATAAGGTTTTGGGTTCTGCTTTGGGCTTTCCAGAATAGTGTTAAACTCTCTAAGTTGGGCCTCAGTCTATGGGTTTCATTGGTACTTGGGTTCGAAGAAAAGACGAATTTTCCCCTGGCCCAATTTTGTTCCGTACAGGGTAGAACTTCTCCTTTGGCCAAATTTCTCTCTCTCTTTCTCTTTTTGATTTGTTCCACATTTTGTTCTAAAATTATTTCAAAGAAAGTTTGTTTATTTTGATCTTTAAATCTAGACTTCAATCATCCAAAAATAAAATTATTTTCTTTGTTCTCAAAGTAAGAGTGATTGATTCATATAAGAGATTTAGTGTGCCAACTAGAGGTGCAACGCTTGGTGCACCAATATAAGGGAAAATTCAAGGAAGAAAATTCAAGAAAGACTCAAGTAAGGAAAATACATTCATGTATTCCAATTTATTTAATTTTATTTATATTATGAATAACATTAGTTGCATGTTTGTTTAGATTAATTGATATTATTTTAATGGCATAGTTTGTTTACATCAAGTACGACATAACCACGATCCAGTCACATGTATGCTTCCGCGCTAATCCAAAATCTTACAGTAGTGTCAAAGCTTTGAGGTTATGTCGTTTTGATGAAAACAATCAAAAACACAAATGGAAAAACGATGAGCTTAAGGTGAGAAGTGTTAGGGTTGGTGCTTAGAGTGTCAATCCGGATCGTATTTATGTCCAATTCATAAATACGAACAATTCCTTTTTCCATAATATTAATTTTTTTAATGGTAGCACCTCTTGTCTTTTATATACATATTCGATCTAATTGCGATTAGATATCTAATTATGATTAGATTGAAACTAAATTTGATTTAGTGATACGTGTATACTAGACAAAGACCCTAGGATTTACAACGTAGTTTGTAATTGACATTGGGAAGCGTCACTATAAGTTGTATATCCTTAAATAAAGTTCCTAGTCAATATTTACTAACACGGGTCGGTTAGCAAAATCCGCTGAGACCAGTACATGTCGTATATCGTGACTTGATCCGATGGTTTATCCCAATGAACCATGAGTCTCGGGAGACTTGTATAGACATGTAGGTGTTTATTTGATAAACACTGAATGACTGACTGAAGATTTCCTAATAGATGGTACACCAACGTCAATAGGAATCTTCTCGAGTTGAGCAAGCATAGTGGTCCTTCGACTTGAGATACCACTGTGGATATATTAGTTATCCTCCACACTTTGATGGCAGTCACATCACCGATCTATTTAGATCAGACCTCCACATGTTCGTTGGGTGTGGACTGATGCTCATGATATACTGTGCGTATCAAGATAGAATCTGTCAGTCTTGTGTACAGGGCATATGCATCCTACACGTGTTTACGATCTAGTAAATCCATGGTCGTGGTATAACTTCGGAAATCAGTTCCAAGTGTTATTTAGAGATCGTTGAAAAGTCGACTATATTATACCGAAAGGATTTGACGTTCTTATCTATATCCCAGGTATAATATGGATAGCTTATGATGAAGGGATTATATGTATGCAATGAACTCGACTTGCATAGTTTAGCGAGATTATCTGTGGTCGTCATAATTAATGAGTGGGTGAATTATGGACACGAAATTGGATTTCGCGACGGATAAACCTAAACTTAGAGAGTCCCACAATATGAAGTTTACTCGTTGAGCACTTGGACAACGCGTTATGAATAATACAGATTATTCACAATACTTCATCGGATTAAATGGGTTAATTCGAATCATTTAATCGGTTAAACGAAAATACATACTTTAAGGGATTTTGGTCAATCGTAATTATTGTATATTTGTATTTGATACATAATTTGATTAGATACACATTAATTAAGTGTCAAATGAGTTTTTGACATATGCCATAAATATATTTATTTGTTATTTAATGTAAATAAAAATACATATATAATAACAATTATATTAATTAATTATTTAGATATTTAAATGTTAATGTTTAAATAATTAAATGATAAACTTTTTTTTTCATATTGTTATGATAAATGTTTAATTATAATTGGTTACATGTGGCATGATTTAATTAAACTTTAGGTGTGCAAATTTGATTTGCTAACATAAAGTTTGATTTTGTTTAATTTGATTAAAATGAAAAATGACCAAAATACCCTTCATGCTTACCCTAAGTCGGTCATGACCCTAATTATTTAAGGTGAAAAATTTGTTTTCTCTATAATCTAACACTATGGCCGAAAATCCTCTCTTCAAAAAGCTCTCAAATTTGTTTGATGAAACAAAGGAAGAAAGTGAAGGAAAATCAAGAAAGGCTTAAGGAAATTATGAGTTCTAAAGGTAATCTTATATATATCCCTAAGCTTAGAAAATTAGTTTCTTGTTCTTGATTTACTAGAATGGTTCTAGGGATTCTTTACTTCTTAAATTGGGGCTTTTGGATATGGAGGATGGATTTGGAAGTGTTGAGCATGTGTGAAGTTTACTTGAAAGATATTATTGTAATATTTGTTCAATTTATCATTTGATGATAAGTTATCATTCTAGAGTGTTATGACCACTCTTGTAATGCCTATAATTGTTATTGGGTGGTTCATTTGTGGTGACTTGAATTGGTGTTTTAATTAATATGATTAATGTTGAAAAAGTTGGATTAAAGCATGAAAAATTGATTATTTTTGTTGCAAAATCAGAACTGAAAAAACTGGGTTGTTTGTGATGAAAATGATGTCATTTGAATGTATTGGGTGTTGGAATAATTGCCAAAAATTATTTCGGAGTTGAAATAAGCGAAAACGGTGAAAAACGACGTTACCGGGTGACTTTTGAGCCAACCGGGTGACGACTACCCAAACAGTGAATTTTTCACTGTTTGGGCAGCCCAAACAGTCCCTGTATGTGTTGGGTGGTCGGTTCGGTCAAAAACGTGTTTTACGTCATTTTACAGAAAAACGTTTCCGTAAAAGTTTCGCGATATTTCTTATATATTTATGTCGTTATTTGATATCGAATAAATGTGTTTAGGTGAAATATAAATAAATTATTTATATTAGATATTGAATAATTTATTCGGTAATTTTAAAAATTTCAAAATTATGATTTCGCCCGAACAGCGCTTCCGCCGCGCCCTTTGCCTGAAACCCCAACAAGAAGCTACATCAAAGCCTCTCTAAGCTCATCTTCGCAAGATCAATACGAAAGGATTGAATCATCGGTGGAAATCATGGAACACCTACAAGAGTTGTATGGTGAAAGTAGTGAAACTGCTAAATACGATGTTACTAGCAAGTTGTTCATGATGAAGATGAAGGATGAAACTCTTGTCTCTGATCATATACTCAAAATGATCAATTTGATTGATCAAACATATAAATATTTGATCTATGACTAACATTTAGAGTCAATGTGGATTTGATCATACAATCCTTTATTCTCCCCGTCAAGGGTTTTATTACCAACTTCACATGAACAAGTTGATTAGATCAACTAGGTTACTTAGTAGCTTCATGGCTCGTTAAAGACCTATGAAAAGACCGAAAATATATTAAAGGTGGAAAATAATGAGAATGAAAATGTTCTTGCTGTCTCTAGTACTCATAAGAGCAAGAAAAAAAGAAAGGGCAAGAAACATGCTCCCAAGAAAACTAAGCCATCTGGAGGCATATCGAAGAAAGGAAAACAAATGAAGGTCCAATATGAGTACTTCCATTGCAAGAAGAATGGACATTGGAAGAGAAATTATCATCAATACCTTGCAAGCTTTAAGAAGCTAAAAGAATGTACATCTTCATTCTTTGTTATTGAAATTGATCTTGATATAAGTTATATATCTCATTCATGGATTTAAGATTTTGCTGCTACTTCACACATTTGTATGCCCCCGCATATTCTAAAGAGTAACAGTTTGCTCAATGAATGCTCAGTGGTCCTCAAAGTTGGGAATGGATAGCTTGTCTCATCAACCACATTGGGGACATGTCATTTTCCTATGCCATCAAGACCTTTGATTTTATTAGATAGAGATTTATATTTTCCTAGTGCAATAAGGAACATTGTTTCCATTCCAGTTTTGACTAAATGCAATTATGAATTTCATTTTATCAATGAGAAATGTAATATTTATTATTTAAATAAATTTGTTGGCATTGTACTAAATATGAATGGATTATATATCTTGTAAATGAATGAAAATCATCATAATGAATTAAACACGGTTACAACAAAATGACCAAGAGATAATTTTAATTAAAGATTTCTTAGACACTTAAGATTATGTTATATTGGAGACAAAAGGATTTCACAATTGGAGAATGAATGCTTACTTCATTCATTATGCTTGGAGCCTTATCCAACTTGTGAATTATTCCCTAAAGGAAAAATGAACAAGTCTCCTTTTGTAGGACAAAATGAAAGAACCAAAGAAACCTTGGAACTTATACATACTGATGTATGTGACCCACTTAATACAGTGGTCAAATGTGGTTTCAATACTTCATTACATTCAATGACGATTGTTCAAGATTTAGGTATTGAATCTGATGAAACATAAGTCATATACTTTTGAAAAATTCAAAGAATATAAGAATAAAGTATAAAACAAATTAGGAAAAGTATCAAAAATCTATGATCTGATCGTGGAGGAGAATAGTTAAATACTGAATTTCAAGATTATCTTAAATAACATGGAATTGTGTCATAAGTAACATATTCTTAGATACCTCAACATAATGGTGTATCTGAAAGGAGAAATTGTACCTTATTGGATATGGTATGTTCCATGATAAATTTTGTTGACATACCAAAGTCCTTTTGAGGATACGCTCTCCAAACAATCTTGCATTTTCTAAATAGAGTTCCAAATAAATCCGCTCCCAATAGCCCATATGAGATGTGGTATGAGATGTAGGAAACTGATTTCCGAGGCGGCAGAAGCGTGTTAGACACCGAGATCGACCTTGAAATTTTTTCTGTCTTTACCTTTTCTTAGCCGAATCTGACTAGCCTTTTTGGACTTGTTTTTCTTCTATATTTGACTATTTTTCAACCCCTGAACATCAGCCCAAAAACTGGACTATTTTACACATGAAAACACTCACTTTCGCTCGCACAGCTCACTGTTTTTGTGCTAGTTGTTTTCTTTTTTTTGCTTTTTTTTTTCTGCACTATTTTGGATGATATAATCACTCTAAAACAGTCCCAAAATGTCCACAAAATATCCCTTTGTGTTCACAAATTTTCTGGGCAAAACCACAACACAAAAACACTCATGAATCAAGTAACAAGTGGTGGCAGTAAAATCTTCTCACTGTCGTGAGAGGATTAAGAGAGCAAATAAAAGTTCAATTCGAGTCCCAAAAGATCTTCCATGCTATGACTCGCTACCAAAAATATAAGAGTGAGCTTGACTCACAAGAACGAACTCCCTAAACACTTTAGAGATTAAAGAAATATTTGGCACACCAATTTTTTTTTCCTTTTTATTCTTCCTCTCTTTCTTTCAACTCTTGAGAGAAAAATAAGAACAATGGTGGTTAGGGTTTTCAAAATGAAAAGTTATCAAAAGAAATACTTATTTTTTCTTTTTATAGTTAAGGTTTTGGTTTCCAAAAATTAAACAAACCCTAAGCCTCTTCACACCAAAATTAGGCCACTCCCTTTATTTTGTAACATCAAAAATATTTTGTTAAATGTTAACATAATTACATTAAAAGCATTACTAAATAAAATGATGTAACTTCCAATCCAAATCAAGGGTTTCCAAAATGCATTTTTGGAAATCTATTAATTCAAATCTTTATTAAATTATACAATATAATTTAATAAAATCATTTATAATAAATAATTATCATATAATCATTTATTATGAAAATCCATATATTAAAATTAATATATAGTTTCAAGTGTGAAAAAATATATTATTAATCATATTAAAAATATATATATATATATATATAATATATATATATATATATATATATATATATATATATGAGTATATAATTAGACTATCCAATTATATTTAATTTGCTACAGTATATCGAGCTAGCACGGGGGCCAAATGGACCTACAGTTCCGAGCTCCAATAACCCCTAAATATTAATTAAACTCTTTAATTCAATATTCTGAATTATCAACTTCAGGTTATTCCACTAAAAACCTGAAGTTGCACTCTTGTTTCCGTACATAAATAATATAAGCCGAATTACATCGGTGTCCATTGATATAGTCATTACATAAGGATTAGCCCTTCACGAGTATCTTATAATTAGAGCCAAGTCATAATATCTGTTATACCCCTCTAATTATTTTTAACCTTAAGTATCATTTATTCATAACCATTATGAATATTATTCTTTCTATTCGTAATAGAAAGACTTGAGCGCTCTAATCGTTCAAGTACCGAATCGACCCTTAAAGAAGATATTCATCTGCTTCTCGCAAGAATGAGTGAACTCCATATATATGTAAAACGTCCCCAGCTACACACCAAACCATGTCCCTAATGTATGTAGCTATTGGTCGAGATTGATACACCTCACATTTGTAAATCAAATGACATAGCATGCCATGCAGGAGTTCGCAGTACACTCAAGATTCAGATCAATCTATATATGATCATCTATTAAATTGAAATGAATTTCTATATTTAACGGATATTATAAGAGAATCATTTATGTCTAGGTCAAGTCCTATATGATTACATCATATAAGATGCTTTCATTCTCATGTCACCACATGAACGATCTCAGATCAAAGTCACCATACAATAATAGAATGGACCGCAGCTATAGATAAAACACAAACAAAGTACCCATTTTGTTTGCTCTCTATGGACTATTTTAGATTACTAACTTCAGACTTAAAGCCTCTTGTGTATAACACTTATACATGAAGTCTGAAGGCACATAAGTAATCAAGGTTAAACAAGATAATTTACAATATGCGATTTAAATCAAAACATTTGATAAATGAATAATACATTTTTTATAATAAATAATTACTGATAAGCGGAAAATATATCAATATTTACCGCCCTTTTACTTAATATTTTGTATATTTTATTGAGATTTGTGAATATTTTGATGTGTTTTGTGTATTTTGTAGATAAATAAGGTTTCAGAATTCACTGGAATCAAATCGGGGCCAAAAAAGCAAAAAACGGACAAAAAAGGCAAAATTATCATTTCGGCATCGCGACGTGCACAACCTCTGCATCGCGATACGCTGACGTCATCAGCCTACCGACACGCGTCATCATGACATCATCCTCAATCATTGTTCTGCCGACACCACATGTCATTGCTTACATCAGCATGACGTTAACGTCGCGAAGCGTAAGCCTTCATGCGTCGCGACGCCGAGCCAATAATTTAGCTGCCGATGAAACGCGTGCCACCTGTCATCATCTTAGGAAGCCGTGTACACGAGTCATCAATCTACGGTGCGTCATGGCACGCAATGTTTCACGCGTCGCGACGCATGGCACCGAGTTTTGCCTATAAATTGAGGCCGAAATCAGAATGAAAACTCATACATTCTTCTGGGGATTTCCTTAATAATACTAAGAAGATTGTATCTTGTTTGTTTATTTATTACTAATATTTAGATTAATCTCCCTTAATTATAATATATAAATTATTTTAAAACCTGACTTAATGGGATACCGCCTTTATGGTCGGTTGGACTTAATTAAATTAATTTTAACCTGACTAAATTGGATACCGCCTTTATGGTCAGTTGGAATTAATCTAAAATCTGACTTAATCAGGATACCGCCTATATGGTCGGTTGGTAATGCCATGCAAATTTATATATTATAATAAGGGAGATATATAAATTAGAAGTAATAAAAGTGGATCCTTTAACCCCAGCATTTTCTTTATTGTTAATTTATCTTTTTAATTTCCAGCTTTACTTTATATCATTTACTTTATTTATGTCTTTAATAATCTTATATATGTGTGGTAACTAAACCCCTTATCTAGGGTTGTGATGAATTTCAATATCACCGTTTTATAAGTGGTTATTTTGTGTCTTTGGTAATATAAAAGTTTATTTATTGAGTCTTAATCTTAATGCTTCTTGTTAACTGACCATTAATAAGATTGATTTGGTAAACTTAAAATGAACTTGGAAAAGGGATTTTAGGTTTAGCCCTAGACTCAATAGCTCACGATCTCACCTTGGGGCAAGAGACTCTTAGGTAGATTTCCTTACAGGATAAGAATATACCTGTCGGGTGGGGGTAGCCATAATTGGAACTTAATCTTAATGAATTCAGATAACTTGGTTAACATAGGAATATAGTTAATTGGGTTACACTGGGTGTTTGCATCTGACCATCGGAAGAAACTTTTGCATATTTTCGTGTTCCAGGTTAATAAACCAATATATTGCACAAACATGAGATAACCACTTCATCTGTAAAAGATATTGGAAGGATTCACAACCCTAGATAGTTTTATATTATTAATTTTTCCTTTAATTTACTTTTGCACTGTTTTATTTACTTGTTTTCAGACAAAAATCATCATCCAAACAACAATCAATTTATTAGATACTCGTAAATATTTAACGTCATAAATTAATAGCTAAGGTATTAAGTCATTGTGGGATCGATACATTTTATACTACTTGAGCGATACGTGCGCTTGCGTTACATGAGCGATTTCACCGATCAATTACGTTTACATTACATGAAGCTCTATGACATATATCCTAACAATCTCTTACTTGCACTGTAGCAAA